>CABEEJ010000260.1:116404-187882 GCA_901482245.1 Timema douglasi
CCCCCCCTCCCTTTTAACGAGATCCTGGATACGTTCCTGTCGTCAGTGGTCGTAAATTATTCGCCTGAGTGGTAAATTAACATCCCCTTTAGTCACGAACAGTCATTCGAGTGTAGGTAGACCAAGTACAAGTCCGTTCATTTTGGCAAAATGTATTTTGACATAAGGTATTTCACTTGATTGAGAAAATACACAGAAGGAATAACCAGAAATGTGGACTGGGCAATGACTAAAACTTGTCAAGAAAATCAGACACACATAGTTTCGTACTGTGGTATACCAGCTTTATTCTAGAAAGTAATAGCATATTCACTATTTGATACTTTAAACTTTATTATATTTTGTGGGATTTTCCCTAAAAATTCGTCAAAAAAGTATATATTCTTAGGCTCAATATTTTCACAGTTAAATTATTGGCTAATATACTGATGTGGTGGTAAAAAGTGAATTATGTTAATGGGTTTAATAACAAAAAAAGTATATTTCTTGGTGACATTTTTAACTAATTAATTACTTTGAAATATTAATGGAGTGACTCACTACCTCCTCAAAACGCTGCCCATCCCAAGTAACGATTCCCCTTCTTTCCCCGTAACGTTCTACAACTCTTATTAGTGCTCACCACGTGTGAAAACCCGACAGTTTCCAAAGAGGCGACCAATTAGCTTCTATCTACCCTGCGGTGTCACTCCTTCCTTTGTACTAATCTTTTTTTGAGCAGGACTGTTAAATTGCTCTCTCTTGGTCAACACCTGTTATCCAAAGCAGTTCGCATAAATTGTCTAGAAAGGTTATTTAAACAAGGTAAAGTCAACTTTGACAACAAATCTAGCTTGAACTTGCGCTATTTTACTTTAGAGTTGGGTGACCTGGTGGTCTAGGGGTAAGGTGTCAGACTTCTGTGCTGGCGGCCGGGGTTCAATCCCCGCTCCCGGCACAGATTTATCTTATTACCAAACCCTTCCTTCACCTCTGACAAGATATCTTGTTAATGTGGGGATTGCCAGGCCTCCACCGTAGTTCGGATTCCACGTTAAACTGTAGGTCCTTCATTTCATATCACAATCATCCTACCATTACACATTAGCGTAAGTGCGTACAGCCCGAACGGGTAATAAGACGCGGTGCTAATAATAATAATACTTTACAGTTACACTTAAAACATTAGCAAGACAAACTATACTTTAATGAATAGGCTTAAGATTTTTTCCACAAATTTATTTATGTGAATAGAATTCTTTTAACATAAAGGTCCGACACATCATTTCAGTCAATAGCGTATCTGCCTCTTATAATAGCGGTTCCAAGCTCGACTCGCTACATGTCCAACAAAGGGTATTTGTAAAATATTATTTCAACTTTCCCGGTGAATAATACACTTCTGGGAGGCTGAGTGTTTTGTATGTTCTAGATATGTCATTTTATAAGTCGTGTGTTAATATAATCAGTCGGTTCATAAATAATTGTATGTTAAATACCTATAAATGAAATATAACTATACAAATATTATCATATATAAATATATTTTAATATTATTATATATACATATATTTTAATATTATCATATATATATATATATATATATATATAAATATTATCATATACATATATATACACACACACACACGGATGGAAATTAATTTAGTTAATCTCTATATATTTTAACCACATCAAAAATATTTTGATTTCTATGTCAAGATGTTCAATCAAATATATTTTATTTTATTGAAAATTGTATTATATAAAAATCAACTTTCATTGTAAGATAATTTACCAGAGCTATTATATTCATAGGTCAAGTCATATAATCCACAGCCGCCACTTTAAATATAAGTTCCGATACTTATAGAATAACTCCAATAAATAAGTAAAATATTACTGATAATAGCCACCAAAAAAAGTATAAAGTGTTTAAAAGAACCTTGCTTTGAAAATTGACTGTATTTTAATGGATCCGTAAAGTATCTATAATTTATTTTCACACAATACCTCTTGCCTTATTACCGTTCTGGTATATTCAGATATTTATTATAATATGCTACGAGTGGGGAAGGTAGAATATAAAATACGTTTTTATATAGTGAAATTACGAGACCATTTTATTTAAAAAAAAACACCTTATACAGACGATCGGTATTCAAACCCAGATTTCCTAACTACCAGTAAACCTAACAATACAAGGATAGTTCTTATCCTATTACCCAGTGGCGTTGGTATCACTGGTGATAATCACCACACTAGCCTTAACGTTTGAACTATAGTTAGTGAAAATTAACATAATTAGTTAATCAAATTAATAAAATCAATAAAAATATAAAAGTAGACAAATAAATAAAATCAGATAAGTTAAATCAATGGTCCCGCATTCGATTCAACTCTCAAAAGCCAATATTATAAAATAATAAATAACTGATTTATATGCTTATTTAATAAAAAATCTGTTCAATAAAATATGTATCCTATGTAAAGAGCAATTTGACCTTCCTAGTTGCGAAATAATAAATACATATTCTTTTATTTAACTGGAATGTTCTCTATTTAATATTAATGAATTTTAAACCTGGATATATTTATGGGGCTAGATCAGCACAATCATGATCAAATGGTGTGTATGACTCTAATATTCTAAAGTCAATATTTTTAAGCTATAATTTTAATTGATGTAATAAAAGCTGTTTTCCTACAAAAGATTTTTCCATCCCATTTTCAGAAAAATGTTAGTGTCTTTTGTATAAATCATATGCAAATTGTCAATCTATATCCGTTGCATCGTTATTAGCCTTGCATTAAACTTATCAATATAAAATGTCTTAGGGTAATACTTTTGTTACGTTACATCCTGATTACTAAGTGGTAAGATTAAGCAGAACAGCACAAAGAGACACATTACTTTAATATCTGAGGGGAGCTTTGGGTGCTAAAGTAGTTGATTATTTGATTATGTTCTCACTACTTACAAATAATTCTAAATCGTTCCCAATAGCTAAGATGTTCATTTGAAGATGATGTAGATAAAGTTTAATTTGTAAATGGTAATATTGTGTTTAGGAAGTGGCAACTAATTATTAAATTTCCAAAACAATCAAACACGTGAATATATATGTTTTTAAATTGGCTCTCTTCTTTTCATAAAAACAAACAATTCTTTCGTTAAGAAAATCAGAAGAGACCTAGCTGAGATTCGATATATAATTTTAGCACTGCGTCTTACTATACAATCGGTTTATACGACTATTTACTAATTATTCTGATGTTTTATAGAGAAGGGTGGTTGAATTTAGAGGAGGTATACCTACATTTGCGTGGAAAACTATTTTGTGAAAAAATTCAATGAACTCGACCGGGATTTGAACCTTAGTCTTCCTGTCATCAGCAGTCCAGTCTATTGGAGAGTGATACCTTAGACCATGAATAAATATATTATTCCAAGTGAAGGTGTTTAATAAAGTTTTCTCATAAGGTTTATTCATCATGTAAACTTGATGAAAATATTTGGTATAAAGGTTAAGGGAGATTAGCATCACCATGAGTTAATATGTCTAATGGTTGATTAATAATTTCATTGCTGTAATTATCATTTGGCTCCCCAGTATCAGTGACAACATGGTTTTAGGCATTAGTCATGCATTTAAGTTGGTTGACGTTTTAGTATTATTAACACCACGTCTTACTACCCGTTCGGGTTGTACTCACTTACGCTAATGTGTAATGGTAGGGTGATTGTGAGATTAAATGGAGGACCTACAGATTAACGTGGAATCCGAACCACGGTGGAGGCCTGGCATTCCACACATTCACAAGTTGTGATTAACACACTTCTTGTCAGAGGTGAAGGAAGGGTTTGGCAATCAGATAGGTCTCTATGAAGCAAGTCCCATTCAAGCCGTCACTGGAAGAGAGCATGTTCATGTTTGTATTCTATGATTTTGAATGCTGACAAGAAACTCTTCTTAAAGGTGAGGTTAACACGTACTTGCACGAACTTACCTCTGTGTCCTACAGACGTGTTGCAAGGCTTGCAATCATATCGAAGTAAATTACCATCATTGCACCGAATGTGAGGGTGATAGGACTCACATATTCAAGGGTGATACCAAAATGGCACAAATCTTCGGATTTATAGAGCAAATTAAAACAACAATATTTAAGGATATCACCCTCCTAGGACATAATGAGAAAGTTTTTGATGGGAATTTAATTTTAAAATATATGATGGAAGTAAAAAAATGGATTTCTGAGCTCATAAAGAACGGTTCGAAAAACATTTCCATCCGTTACGACCCGCTACAATTTTTTGCCTCACTGAACTTTCTCCCGATGACGTCCAATATGCCCAAGCTATTTGGCTTGGAGGAGTTTTGGCCAAGGGGCGTTTCTCCCATTTTTTAAATAAAAAAAGAAAACGTGGGGTAAAGAGGTCACTTGCCCTCAAAGGAGGACTACGGTATCGGTGATATGTCGGTTGAGGGAAAGGAGCACTTTGAAAAGTTGTATGACGCGTCGGTCAAAGAAAATTATGTCTTTGATTTTAACCAAAATTTATAACTTTATTGCGTGAAATATGTAGAGATCCTACGGAAGGCCAGCCTGCATTTTAGAGACATGCTTATGGGAAAAGCAAAGGTGGATCCTCTCTGAGAGGCGTATACGATCGCAGGAGCGGCCTTGTTGGCTTACCACTGAAGTCATCTTAAGGAGAATACGGTCGGTATCATCCCTAATGGTGGATACCGGTGTGCAGACAAACAGTCGCATGTCACTCTACAATGACTCTGCTGGGAGGCCCACTGACGTGGTGTCTCTATCCTTCATTCGGGTAACGGCCGGGAAGAATATGTGTTAGGGCGACGTGTAGACGGCTTTGTTGAAGCTGGAGATACCACCAACTTCTTCCAGATTTTGGGCTGTTATTGTCAAGGGTGCCCTCTCTGTTATCCTGACAGAATCACCCCTATCAAAAACAGCCGCTATGACACCATGAAGACGCGCTATGAAACGACCATGGCTTGAGTGGAAAAGTTAAGAATGTCAACTACACGGTCGTAGAGATGTGGGAGTGTACGTTAAATGCGATTAAACACACAGACCAGGACTTGAAACAATTTGTACTCTAGCACGAGGTGTACAGCAAGGAGCCCCTCAGTCCCAAGGACGCATACTTTGACGGGCGTACAGCTTGTATCAAACTGTTCCACGAAGCAGACCTTTCTTGTGGAGAGAAGATCAAGTTCTTGGATGTGTTTTGATTTTATCCTTACGTTTGCAAGTACAAAAAATATCCCATTGGCAATTCCAGAATTCACTTGCAACCAAATTTTCCGTCATTCGATCAAGTAGAAGTCATAGCCAATATTACAGTGACGCCCCTGTTGGATTTATTCATGCCTGTAATTACTACATGTATGCACGAAAAATTAATGTTCATCTTGTGCAGAAAATACAGGGAGGAGAAAAACTAAGGTGCGTGTCAGCACAACGACAAAAAAGATAGCTGGTTTACAGGCGTCTTTGTGATTGACGAGATCCGGAAAGCCGCTGAGAAAGGCTACACCGTTGAACAGTACACGAAGTTTGGGAGTATAGTGTATCAGTTTATATTATGTTTATGTACAAAGAACAAATTATAAACGTTATTATTTGAATGGGCATAATTATAAAAACAACATTAAAGCATATTTTGCTAGTAGTTGAGTTTGTATTATATAAAATTGTTTAAATTTAAACTATTTACTCTAATTAATATTCTAATAATATTACCTAAACATAAAAAACTTATTTTATATGCAGTTGTTTAGTTATTTTAAACTATTCTGTTTAAAACACGATTTGCATTAAATGAATCCAAAAATATTAAACTGACATGTTAAAAATGTCCTAGCTCTAGTCATAAAATAAATTATATAGGCATTCATCTCACAACATACTGATCTGTTGATGACGAAGAGATTGGGGTTGTTTACTAATGGTCTTTTTCCCTAAACTAATTTCCTGCCTTCTTCAAAGCAATTGTCAATACACTTCATTTAAATTATCCTTCCTTATCCCTAACACATTAGACCTATTGTAATAACTAAATATGCTCATAGCTTGAATGGATAGTGAGGCAAAGTGACAAAAAAAGGGCGTGGCATCTTAGGTTAAGTTTGAATGGATTGGTCTTTGTTATATAATTGTGATTTGTAAAAAAAGAATGTCTAACTATTTAATAAATATAGTTAAGTTTCACCTTCACAAATCTATATAAAACACCCACGTCACCAAGTTAATGTTTATTATGTCTATTCTCAAGGAGTCAGGGACCTACAAAAGTCAGGACTTCAGAAAGGCGAAACCAAGATTAAGTCAACCTATTAAATTATTTCGTCACCCTCTTGAGTGCATGGCTCACTTAAAGTCAAACGGAGAAGGGTGAAACGCTTTAAAGGCGCATTCGCTGCTTCACCAGTAACACAAAGGATAACTTGGCTAAGATTCGGGAACGCTTCACCAGGTTTAGTTTCAAGCGAATGCGAATTACAACGCAGCCAAACAGAAACACACAAATCTCTCTCTCTCTAATTCTAATTCTCAACAACATAAGATAGTTGGAGCTTTTAAGTTCGTTAACTTTTGTCGTGTTTTGAAAGAAAAGAAAATAACTTGAAACTTGAAGCAACTAACAGATTACTTACGTGTTAAGTTACTGGAATATTTGCTATTAGATGGTTTGTGATCCTCTGTTACCCTAATCAACACCGTTACAGACATGGACTAATCAGGTACCCACATCTGTTGTCACATGGTCTCAGGCATTAGGCTCACGTTGTACTTGGATGACGTTGACGGGGAGGATAAGGGTTCCAATACTGGGTACTGGGGTGGTTTTCAACATGCAATATTATAATTTATATGATCAGCAAGAAATCTAATAAATTTCAATGCTGGCAACTTTGTAAATCAGTAAAAATATGCGCTGTGAATAAATGTTATTATAAAATACTTTATCTTTTTTTTTTAAAGTTTAACACGAAGTTTATAAGTGACTCCTAAAGAACCGGGGTGATAAAAGAAGCTTAAACGGGACATTGCATTAAAGAGAACGAGAAAACCTTAGTGGAAATCTCTTGTGGAAAACACTCAGTTGAGATTAAATTACTAATTTATTTATAGTTTCACACGTATATACATACACATACAATATATTTATTTTACTGATTATATATAAACTAGTTTTAAGATTGTCTACAACAGGTTTATGAGAACAATAATAATGCCCAAGCTAACAAAACCTAACCCTAGTAGATGACTGAAAGAATAGATTTTCTTGTGTTGTGTTATCTGATAAAAAAAAGTATGTGATAGTTAAGAGTGTAGAGAGCTAGGGTTGATTAAATAATTTTATTTTTATTAAATAAATCAACAATCTTCTTTATAAACTAGGATTTTTGTAAATACTTTAATACATGTTGGTATTAGTGTCCTTGATTTGATCTTTAGTCTCCTTTAACACTTACGTTTGTTGTGCTAAGAACCCCTGAAAAGACCATGTTTTAATGACCATTGTTGAAATGGGACTTGGGTATATAAATACCAACCCTACCCAAGGTTTCACCTTGTAACTTTAAGAACGCCATTTTAAATAGTAACGGTTTCCGTATAAAAATAAAAGAGTTGTCAGGGGCATCATGGGCCAGATAGATTATAGGTATCAAACATAAATCACTTGAGATAACCCCTTTAAAATAACACCTTGGGTCGGATTTATATACTGTTTTTTCACTGCTTGGGTGGATTCCAATGCATAGGCCCTGTTTATTTTTTTAATTCTTAAAGATTATTAATAAATATACTTCCTATGTTTAAGTTTAACTTGTTAAGTGACATTTTTGAGGGTGTTAAACTATATTCATGCCGGAGGGTTGTATTTTTCCTTAAATCTTCGAAGTTGACTAAGTCCACAATAATGTAACCCCATAACTCTACTTCTAAAATATTAATACCTGAACATTTATTTTAAAAACTACATTATTACGTGGATATAGAATGGTGGTGCTAAAAATTTGTAAATATCTATCGGGGTCAAACTATTCCCAACTCTTGCGTGACCTATTGAGTCGCGTGTCAAAATGTACTCTGACCCTTCTATTATATTTTCATTAAAACTGACTGTTTTTCAGTTCTTCATTAACCAATTTCATTAAACAATCAAATTTTCTAGTGTCAATTGGCCAACTTTATTGTTTTTACTTGATAATTTTAAACTCTATTCTCAGAAGGGCGACTTAATGTTGGTCTGGCCGATAGTTGACCTTAGAGACGGACAAACACATAGAGCTGAGTGCATGACTGTGCGCAGGCTGTCTCTTGTCGTCACAATGCTCTGTTTTGGTCGTCATAGCTACTTTCGATATTGAGTTTTTCCGCTATTTCCTTTAAAATAACTTCTTTAACGAAAATATAGTTTATGTTATCCGCTATTTCCTTTAAAATAAATTCATTAACGAAAATATAGTTTATGTTGAAAATTATATATTTGTGTCAAAGTTAATAAGTTTCTTTCTGCCATAATTACTGCACACGATAATTGTGTTTGAATGTTCTCTAGGTATTTTCACGTTATAGATAAGACCCTTTGTTAAAGTTCACCACCGGAAGAAGCAAACTAGGAGAAATGACACATGGCTGATCATAAGGTGCCCGGATTTCATTACACGGATGTGCACCTAACGTGCTGGACCATTTGGAGCGTGACTTTGGGAGAACACTTTTGAATCAATCCAAGATGACACAGTTGGAGCACAGTGTGAATCAAACAACGGTCTTACAAGGTTACTCAGGAAATGACCTTTTCAAGATCATCCGTAGCACGACACAGCCGGCGCACAGTAGGCGCGAATCCCTTTCAGTGTGAATCCAACTTTAACACTCGGTAAAACTTATAAGCTTTTCCTGAACTCATCTACAAACATTAAGATTTGTTTCCCAAATAGGCTTCTCTGATGACGGCTGCATCGTTTTTAAAAAGCTTTTTCACTCTAATTATCTGGAGTCAAACTTAAATACAGCCAAACTATGTGATGTTATTTGCCACCCTACCATGTATTTCCCTAAGTTTTCTACTTTTTGTGAACAATTTCCAATTTATTTTAGTCTGAAATTAAACTCTTCAAAGTTCGTCCGCTGGTTGCCAGCCTGACAAATAATACTATTTACATCTATTAAATAAAATAAAAGGACGGAAGGAACAATGTAAAACATTGTTTTAAATAATCTAAATAAGGAATTAAGATTTAAAGAAGAACACTTAACTTTTATTAAACATATTAATTATCCTTTTAAGAAGTGTGTTTGACTATTGTATTCATTTTCAACGTCAACCATGTTTGTTTTTAACGCATGCGCAGTTCTATCAAACAAGTGAGTAGCGGACCTAGTGATTGTGTAAGAAGAAGAAGAAGAAAAAGCGCGATTTTTAATTTTTGACAGAAAGAAATAGATATTTAATTCTTTATAAAACATTATTCACATTCATTTGGATATATTTCAATATTTATATTAAACTTGCATTGCATTTGATTTTCTCCTTAATCCATAGCCAACAATTTATTTTCTTTTTTTTATATATATTAGTTTTCTCTTTGGACTTGGAAGTATGAATAGAAAAGTTTTTGAATTTGATTATTGGAAGATCCTCAGCAGGAGGCGAGGTCTTCTTCTTCGGGTGTTGGTCCAACATGGAGCCAAATCTGTGGAGCTCCTAATTCGAATTATTTTATAGTGAATTAAAGGTTGTTAATTTAAGTACACGTAGCAAAAATGGAAAGCTAAGTGGGTGTGCAAGAACTATACGATTTATTTTCGTTTAAATTGTGGAAAAATTTGAAGTGAGACAAATTTATGAAGATGGTGTTTCAATATGGACTAACTATTCATGGGTGAGGTCAAACCAATTCTTCAACTTTCAATTATTGCTACATTTTTTTCCTTTCTCCTATAAAAATGAGAACTCATTTACTTTCAGAAAGACAGACTAATGCAGATAATTAATTAACATTTTATTTTATGCCTAATTATTAATTTTTTTATTATATATTCTTTTTTTTTGTTTCAACCATATTATTTTATACTTTGTTAAATTAGAATTATAGTTATCCGGAATTCCATAGGTAGGATTGGGATGAGGTAAAATGGCAAACAACAATAAATCCACAAAAGTGCCAACAAAGGTTATTTTATACATTAATTTTTTTATTGTAGTTTAAATTACATTTTGTTCCAACAATCCATTTTTTTCTAAATTGTTCATGTTTAGTTTTAAGTTTACCCAGTGGTCCCGAGTTTGAGAGTCGTCGTGCCACTGACTGGCTTAGCCGAGGTAAATGTTTTTTTCTTTTTGATTATTATTTTTCCCCTAGATACTAGGGGTGGCGCCCAACAAAAGACGATCTCTATACATCTCGATGTTAACTATTGTTGTTACAGCATAAGATGTCAGAATACACTTTATTCTAGACAAAGTATATATATATATTTTTTTTTACTACAACTCGTTCTCGTTTATATCATCAAATACAGTGTGTATATGTTTACAGCTTGCCTTCAAACCAACATCTAATATATTTGGGTGAAACCTGAATTTATAGCTATACATCAATTGATTTTATAATAACAACGGTTTAAAAAAGTATTACTTTTATCTAAAGGTAAACTATTAACTGACCAAATTAACACTTTTTTTTACTAGCCAAGACCGAGGATGATTGGCTACAGAGGTAGGTTGAAACAGGCTTAATAACTCTTAAAATACTCGACTGATCGTAGCACCATCTATACATTCGTGGAAGATGCACAAGAAGTTTCCGCCTTGAGTGTTTTGAGCCGTAGGTATGAATGGTGTTGGAGCAAGTTTGTTTTATTTAATTTTATGTTGGGCGATAATGTATAATAAGCTCATCCCCATTTTACGGACGGTGATCGAACCCGGGACTTTTGCCAATAGTAATCAGTAGTGATAGAATCAGTGATTGTGACTGCAAGTAGCTTGATGTTTATCCGCAGTGACAAGTAAAATGTGATACTTAAGTGGCGTGATTTAGGCAATGGATCGTGACACTCTAGACGCGTGGAGGAGATAACACACGTGTGTGCCGTGTTCTGTATTCAGTGCTCTATGAGGACAGTGATAAGCGAGGATAACGATGTGCTTAGTGTATGTTTCTGACTTGGACTCGAACTCGTGTTCAACAACATGGTGACGTATACATGAAAATGTGGCCGAGTAATTTTATTGGATGTATTATTATTGTTATTATTTAATTGTGTGATGGTGTTGGAGTTTACTGGTTGCCTATTTTGCCTATTTTATTGACCGTGTGTTGTGGAGCTATGACGGTGAAGAGTGTGGCAGGCTCTTAAGATTTATCATTTTTAATTTATCTGATACGTTGTAAAGAGGACGGGACTCTTAAGTGACGGTGCAATGCGTCTGTTATTATTCCAAGGCAACCCACTAGGAAATCAAACCGATAGTAAACATTGGACAATGTGTATAGCTCGACCATGATAGCTGTGCCCTCACAATTCGCCTTTGGTTAAGGACTTCGGTTTTGACACAAGCAATTTTGTTTGAATTTCGCAATTCAGGTGGGAGCAAAATTTCGTTGGCAGATTCCAGCCACCCCATCCAGTCAGCAGAGGATTTAAGGGATTGCATTAAGTCGTAGACAGGGTGTCCATCAAAGGTAGGACCGTATCAATTTTTAAAATAGCCTAAGTTACCATTCAGGGTGAGGAGACTGATTTAAAAACGGCGTTCAACCAGCTAATTCAGCAGCTTTAAAAACTGAGGACTGAGAATGAACAGATTTGAGATATTCAAGCAGATACCAGTCAAAGATCCGAACCCGTAAACCCAATTATTGTCAGGATTTTTTCCTTGATTCAGACGATTCTCAAGTTCCTTGGACGAGCAGACGACAATGTTATTGTATTTTTTGCTAAGATAGAACAAGCATCGACTATTTCAGGTTGGAGTGATGCAGAGAGTTTAGCTGTTGCTAGATTTAAATTATCTGGGGAAGCCTTAGATTTTAAATTTGCAAGTACTGTTGTAGTGAAGTAACATGATTTTGGATACTGGCACATATGTTTCTTTGGTGTGGTATATATTTGTAGGGACTAGAGATGTCTCCAGACAGAAATTTGGGATTTCAATGTTAAATGGCTATTTTGTGAGGAATGTTTGTTAGAAACTTGTCAATATGGGATTAGGCAAAGTGGTTTATTCCATTCGTATCCAAGGATAGCATGAAGGACATCTTAGGTCTTGATTTCCCGCATAGACATGATGCTATTTTAAACGTAGCAAAACAAAAACTACACTTAGGCTATAAGTGTTATGACTTGAGGAAGGTGGCTGAGGGAAGAACTGGAGGAGCCGTCACAGATGTGTACATGGAGAACGCGTCTTTATCCTGCTCTGAAAAGCATGGCCAGGGACTTCTACGTTTGAAAGCAGTAGAAAATTTGATCCCGGGCGCAGGGAATATCCTATATGTTGAGTTAAGTCAGTTATCTGGGGTTGAGGTACGACAGGGAACCCGTAGTGTGCGTGTAGTTGTCAACAAACATGATGTTTGATAGATGTCAGTCAGCTGTCATTAAGGACGCTAGAACGCTAAAGATATAGTTGGAGCTATCTGCGTTGTAAACATAAGATACCAGTTAGGCTGGTTTGTGTTAGAGTAAAAGTTTGATTTTATGAATGTACGAGCCAGTTGTGATCAAACTGGGGACCAGTAAAGTCCAGGGCCACAGCTATGGAGCTCGATATTAGCCATGGGACAGAGGAGGTACATGTCTGAGAAACAAGTTAGGAACATCGATTTAAAGCCACACGCCAATCGAATCAAAACCATCAGAAGAATACCTGCAGAAATGATTAATTTTTAATTAGTAAAAAAATTCACTACTAACAAATCAACAGTCATAGACAGAGCGACAAACCAGGAAGATAAAATACATGTGCTTATACCACAAGAAAAAGGTGAGAACAAGAAGCGCACATGTCACGACGAGTGAGAGAGATGCCAAGGATGTTCAAAACGAGACACCAAACTACGTTTTGCCAGTTGTAAGACAAATATAGAGACGATTCAAGACGACCTCAAGACGACCCAGCAACGTAGAAGAGAGCAGTATTAGTGGGAAGGACACCAAACTGACTTGCACATGTTTACACTTTGACAGTTGTAATATGAGAGTTGTCGGGCAGGAGTTTACCATAAAGCTTTAAAGTTTGCTTTTGAGGCACATATCATAACCTTGAGTTTACTATTCCTGTTCCCTTCTGGTCTATAAAAGTAAACGTGCGTCTAGTAAAGCCATTTAGCTGTCAGTATTATCCACTCTTGTCTGTCGACGAGAATCGAACTACAGACCGTCGAGTTCAACTGAGGAAAGTTGATTAAGCCAATGGGCCTGGTTCGTGTAAGAAGAAAATTGCGGATGACAATTTGTCCTTCATCATCCTTATAAATTATGCACGAGAATAAAGTTTGTTTTAGTGAAGTGTTTTATAAATGTGTCAGTCTAGGCGCAAGAGTTACAAGTATAATGGAATTTATTGTTTTTACGTATTCCAGGTGTTTCATTATTCAGCATTGTTGACATCTTTTATTGAACTGTTTTGTGATTTCCAGAGTGATTCATATAAAGTATTGTAACATGTTTATTTTTGTTTTGTATGTAGAACGGTACTTGGTTCAAACCCAAGTCGAACACAGTCATATACCTAATGTTAAAACTGGAGTAATATTTCAAATTAAAGAAAGTGTTTAGTGTTAGGAAATAATTTTACTTTGTTAATGTAGTTTGTTTTAAATTCTTTTGTTAAGTAACATAAAATTAGCAGACTCTTTGTTATCAATTAAGATCTTAGGTAAACAAAACATTTTCAGCAACGAGGTAACCACATATTGGACAATTAACTTGAATACCAATGTTCTGCAGTTAAAGAATTAATTTGATTGGATTGATGTGTTCATCATTAGACCAAATCGTAGATTGTTACCACTTTTAAAGTAGCCAGTTAACTATATGTATAGTCTGGGAATTTTCCAAATGATCTTGTTTTGTTATTGTTAAATAACTCAATCCCACTTATTGTGACTGTGTTGTTAAATATTCACTTACAGCTACTGTGACTTCAGCCGGTGGGATATGAGATTCTATGTCGGCTAAGCAGACACAGATAACTGAGATGTTGACATATGGATATAGCTTTTTCATTGTAAGAGTATAGTACTAGAATAGGTATATCATGTTCAATGTAAAAATAAAGTAGTATGGTAGGCTTAGCTTGTTCACTGTAAGTTGGAAATTTAAAATGTTTAGCATTTAGCTTCTATAAAGGATGTGTGAAATGGCTAACTCATTGTTTTAATGCTTACCAATTTAAAATGGAGGGAGTGATGTAGGGCTCTCAACTTAGTGATTTATTCTCAATTGCAAGTTCAAATATCCCGGTCAGCTAATAATTTTAGGGTCAATTATATGAAATGCGAGGTATTTCCTGTGTAATCCACACGGAGGCCTATAACTGCTGATTCTGGTAGGAGAGCATTGAATCCGTGTGAAATGATGTTCAAGCATCGCGTGGTTTTGGATGACATGGCTCTAGGCCCATTTATTGGTGCTTTATGCCGTCGTTGGAATCTCCTAGGTGGCAGATTCTAGCTAATGTGTATTCTAGAGCAGAGCTCTGGGCAGTTAGTTCCAGGCAGTTTGTGTAAACAGTTGGTTCGTGCAGTTGGTTCTAGACGGTTGTCAATTATGTATTACGATGAGTCCGTTTAGTGATGGACTGCCTAACGCACCATGAGTATACCAATTATTAAGACATTGACTATTACATTGATTATACATTGGTTGGACATTGGTTAAAATAGTTGTGAAAGAGTTGTGATCCCACTGTTGTCAATGAAAGTGAGAGACCACAAACTATGTCACGTAATGATGATGTTGACCGGGAATGGGTGAACGACCAGACAGAAAGTGTCAGGAGTTTTATGGCAATATATGAGAGCAGACTATTTTGGGAAATAAAACCAACAATAGTGTATGTGATTGATTGTATTTTCTTGAGTCTCTCGCTTAGACCCCTCACCTAGAAATGATAGCCAGCGGTCACGAATATTTAAATTTGGAAGTGTAATAGGGAGCCCGTAACCTTTACATATTTATTTCAGATAGTGCGATAAGCTAGGCCTGTCCATACAATACATTATTTTGCTAAAAATTTAATTTACCAAATAGGTTAAAGATATTTTACTTTTACGTAACTGCAACATTGTTAACAATGCTAGCATCAGAGAAGATTAGCTACATCTTCCTTCTTTTAGCAGTTTGATCTTTAACGTTTAAAGGTTATAATGGATGAATGAACTGCACAGGTTGTTGTAGGAAGAAATCTGGAAGATATATATTGGCAATCCCTCTTTCCTCTTCCCCACGCACACCTCCTTCTCTCATTAGAAACTTGTGTGGATTAATTTTAAAGTTTACAAATGAACACGAAGCCAATCTTGATGATTACCTGAAAAAAACCCAGACATTTACTACAGATTGTCACTAAAAGAATAATGGAAATTTGTTTTTTCAATTTGTTTGTGCTCTTGAAATTAAAAAAATCAAATTTACAAGACAGAAGTCCAAATGGCTGAGCTATATTGGCTTTCTGCCTTCCTCAAACGCCTGCATAATTTGTCTATAAGAACACCAGAGGTTTTAAGCCTAGCTAGGGCATCCAGTTTTATTAAAAATAACGTCAACGCATTATTGATCATTTGCAGACTGTCCTAAACCATCTTAAATTAGGTCCTGGTGATTTATTACGATATGTATGAAAAAGGAATTACGATATGTATGAAAAAGGAATTACAAAAGTTCAGAGATAAGACAAAATGGTTGCTCGTAGAGTAAAAAAATAGGTAGTATTAAATCTACTGAGAAGGGAAAACTTGTCATGCTTGCCATTGCA
This sequence comes from Timema douglasi, assembly GCA_901482245.1. NCBI lineage: Eukaryota > Metazoa > Arthropoda > Insecta > Phasmatodea > Timematidae > Timema > Timema douglasi. Next base: position 132,423 of record CABEEJ010000260.1, read on the forward strand.
GTGTCTGCGACAGTGAATAGCATTCCTCCGTTTTTTATTTTTCCCAAAGTGAATTTTAAAGAAAATATCTTAAAGAAGTGGATGGGGATGCGAAACCATCTGGCTGGATGAAGGAAGAGATTTTTGTAAATTTGTGAAACACTTTATGACGCACACGATCTTCAAAAGAGATTCCAACACTTCTACTAGATAAAGATAAAGGTGCGACAATTTTATCATTCCCACCACACTGTATCCACAAACTACAGCCACTTGAAAGAAGTGTGTATGAGCCCCTAAAATAATATGTAAACTCTACTTCAGATTCAGGGATAACAAACCATCCAGGGTAGGTAATGTTCATTTATTATAACCCTGATATAGTAAACACTGCTTTGCCTCTTGCTGCAAACCCCGTTAACATCGAGGTGGGCACTGAAGCATGTGGAATGTATTTCTTTTAAAGACACGTGTTTCAAGATGGTTAATTTATGGCTCCATTTGTCACCGATCAACCTGAACTTTTATAGACAAATGTATCTTCTCAAAGATTGGAAACAACACTTTAAAACAAAATGTTCCTTTACAAGGTTCTGGTGTTAACATGATCAAAGTACTTTCAAAACTTCAGAAAAGGTAAGTTTAATGAAATATTATGCCACACCATCTGCCTCAGGGTAAAAATCAGGTAGACAAAGTTTAAACATAGACCCATCTTTGCAAGAGAAAGACCAATAACAAGTTCCAGTAGTCCTACCAACAATGGCAAAAGGAGAAAACATCAGTATTAACTGACACCCCAATTAAAAATTCAGTTAAAAAACAAAAATAAAACAAAGACTTCAAATACTATTAACGATTACAATTCTAAAAATACGTCTGTTTAGGAACATTGAGGTAAAGAGCAGTAACAAAAATAAATTAAAAAGTATCTACATCTGATGAGTCAGAAAAAGACAACTTATGTTTGGTTTGTTTGGAGATATTCTCAAACAGTTTATCAATGGAAGGTTTGATTCATTATACTGCATGTCAAATATGAGCTCATGTAGCGTGCACAGAAGATAATAACTTTTATAAATGTCACAATTGTAAATCAGAATAGGTTCCATTGATTGAATAACTTGGAACAATCTGAAACAAGAATGTATAATTATGTCTATAATTTAGTGTGAAGTTTATTAGTCTTTCTTTGTAAGTGCTATCGATTTATTCAACATGTTCCAACGCACACCATATATAGTTCCAACCAACCCCAGTGAGGGGTTTGTTGGCTCATCATAAATATACCTATACATTTATGTATTTTTATAAAATATTTATTTGACCTGTACGTTTTATGAAACATTTTTAAATAGCTCATGAAACAAATTAACTGACAATTTATTTACTTTAACACAATCTATAAATTTAAATTATGAAAGAAAAGAAAATGCAAACTGTATCCAAAGAGCCCCAGTCTCCCCTAATGTGAATACAAACTAACAAAAATGTAAAGACGGTTGACTTAACAATTTGTAGTACATCTTTGTATTTGAGTTTGAAACTTCTATTGTAATTATTTCTCTTTGTTTTTGAGTGAAAATAACGTAGTTAAAAAGATAGTCTCAAATATATTCTTAATTTATATAATTTTTATTTTAAAGAAAAATTTCAGTATTTAGAATTCTGCATGCCTTTAGTGTGATTCTTAGCAAATTCTATATTTTTCACATTTCTATCTCATTGGTAAATACGAATAAACTTCTTGACAAATATATATACATACATACAATAACATTATGTCTTAAAAATAGCTATTATTTAATAATAAATATATGCTTCTAAAATGATGTTCACTAAATGTATATGTAGGATAAAATTAGTTAAATACATTCAAATAATGAAATATATATATAATCAATAAAAATATTTGTATTTATACTAGTGAAGTATTTATATACCTACACCTACATTTCATTTTTTATGTATACACAAATATTTTTAAGATGATTATTACAGATTAATTATCCGGGATAGAATCGGTGAAATGTTAAATATTTATACACCTAACTGATTCTATGTTGTATAATTTTGTAATAAGTAAATGTTTTAAAATATCTCTTTATATATAATAAACTAGATGTTGGGATGTGTATAAACATTTAAATAATGAAACGAAATTAATATTAAGAACAAATAAATTAAATTTGTGTATATGTCTCTGATTTTCTTCTAAAATCGTGATCAAAAAATATTTTAAACCTTTATTTCTATAAAATTTTACTGGAACTTTCTGGAGCATTCCCTAGTTGAATGATTCCATTTTTCCACAAGATTTGTGGTCATCAGTAATATGGTTCACTACCCTTCCTCCCTTACTCCTTTCCTTCAAATCAAGGAAATTGATAAGGATAAATGGTAGCTAGAATTTCTAGAACATATGGAGATATGGTACCTATACAAAATCATCCCTTTGCCCGGTTAATTCTACTACGAACGGATAGTGGAACTGATCATGTCACATCATTAACATCGTATTTATTTTGAAGAGACACTGTACATTCGTTGAGATGGTTGGTGACTCTTCACTAATAATATTATTTTTAGCTTACCTTTTATATATAAGAGCGTGAATCCCTATTTGATAAGCATTGAATATTCACGTCTAGATAAATAATGCGACTTTAAAGGAATTCGAAAATAAATTAGTATAATCAAATACAATAATTCATAATCATAATAAGGGACAGAAAACAATAAATTATAATTCATTTGAGCTATACATGGGTGTAAAAAATAACGCTTGTATATGGGAATATAATCCTTCACCTTAGACTTTACTCACAAATGTTTTATTATTGTGTAAACCTGTTTAGTAACTATTGAGGTTAGGGTCACATTACTAAATACATTTTTAAGGAATATTCAATAAGGGGAAAGTGAGACCATAAACTACTCAGAAATTAATAGAAACATAACAACGTCGACTCTTTGTATAATTTTTTAATTTATCAATTTATAGACTACAATTTGTTTGCGTAGGCTCCGTTTTATATAGACTCCCAATCTGTATCAAATAGAATTTTATTTATATTTTATATAAATTTGAGATCTAAGGAATGTTTAGTAAAATATGTATTTTTAACCAAGTTTGTTCGACATTGGGTATGAGAGAGCGAGTGTAGTAAAATATACGCTGGTGAAGGTAGATACAAGAACAGTTAAAATAAAAAAATTAATACTATAGTATTAATAATCTGTATTTGAGTATTCTCACCCTAATATTAATGGATAGAGCGGTAAGTTTATGTGCCAACCAATTATTTAATTAATTTATATTGATTCAAAGCTACGTCACATATCATAGTATATGAAAGTGAAAGTAATTAAATATATATTAGATTTTTCATTTATTATGCAACTAATTTTTCTGTAATATATACATTGTATTTAAAACATTAAATCCATGAGGACGTTTAAACTTTACTCGGCACATTTGATATTGTAATCGTTATTAGAATTTTGGTATTTTATCAAACCTGGTGCTATTTAAGGTATTAATTTGTTTATGGAAAAAATTCTTTAGATTAAATACATTTCCATATCAAATTTAAATTGCTGCTCTATTTTAGATATACTTTATTTGGTTTTAAAATAAACTTTTTTTTTCTTTATAAATATAGCTCGCTTAGTAATGTAAATAATATTCAAATATGCGAGTATTAGAATATCAGTCAAAAATTCCACAAACTATTTTAAAATCAATCATTTAACTAATTAATTAGGTAATCACGTTATCAACACAGCAATCAAAAAAGAGTTTTAATCAAATTCTGTAGTTTATTCACAGCCTTTTAATATTAATATCAATGACTCATAGTAGCTGTGTAAAGGAATATTCAGTAATGAAATTAATTTGACACGTTCAAAACATCCCTGGAGCAGAAATATTTGAGATCTCGATTTAAATTTTGTCATCTAAGAATTTATGCTGTTTACTTTGTACTTCATTTCTATGTCCAATTAAATTTGTTTACTCCAAATATATCTGTCAGAGGTTTTAAGTCACAGCTTTGAATCGAATTGCTTTTTCATCTTGCTTTCATACTTTTCACCTCAATTACATGTTGAGATTGCTAATGAGTTTCTTGAGTAACTTTTCCCAAGTTGGCCAACTGTCACAATCACCTTTTCTAAAAACAGGTTTTGTGGAAAATAGCACAGAGATTAAAACGTGAATATATTGTAAGATAAACGAACCATCTGGATCTTTTACTTATATTGACGGTCTCCCTAGAGTATAATTATATCATTTTCTTTAGTCTTAAACATATTTCCTTGTTTTTAATATTTTAATTATGAAGTCGTTTTCATTCAAATGTTTTTATATATTTGTTATTTTAATGCAGGTAAGGATTTATTTTATTTTTACCCGGATTAAATCACTAAAATTAATATAATGATAAAATATTATTATTTACTCAATAAATATTATTATTATAATTATTTAACAGAAATATTGATTTAAAACACATTTTATATCATCGCTAAAGTTAATACAAGCTCTAATAAAACTGTGTCAGAACATCCCTTTAAGGAGGCTGCCTAGGTAGCCTAGAAATTGCAAATCAAATATTCGCTTAGTTTAAATATTGACAAAACCAATAAGAATACACTAGTTTGATGTTTACTGGTATGACAATAATTTTTTTTATCAGATCTTATAAATATACATAAATAAATATATAATTATTTACACTTTTAGAATTAATTCAAAAGTTTAAATTTTACATGATGAATAGTTCAAAAATCCACATATTTTGGTTTATCATTAAGAAATAAATTATGATTATGATGATTGGCCTATCACTCGCTAACAAGTATGATTGTCTTCCACGGATATTATTAGTTGAGATTGTGGGTTATTAGGTGACTGTATAGACCAATCCTGGAGTTACAGACTCTCCCACAGTGTTGGCATACGTTGTCTCATTTAACAACTGGCTGTTGAGGGCTGACTTTGTCAGATTGGTGCCTTTGTCATTGTAGTTCAGAGTGTGGTTGGCCTTCATGGACAAGCCGATGCCATGCCGGACGATTAGCCGCTGTGGCCTCCCAGTTTTCAATGTCGATTAGGCACTTCTTCATGATGGACTTAAGAACGTCCTTGTACCGTTTGTGCTGTCCTCCCAGGTTTCATTGATCATCCTTCAACTATGAATACATAATCTGTTTTGGGAGTCGAGTTTTGGGCATTCGAAGAACGTGGTCTGTTAATCGAAAATGATGCTTGATTATTAACACTTCAATACTTGTGGTATGTGCCTTTTCTATGACACAAATGTTAGTACGCTGGTCTTGCCAGTTTACTCTAAGGATTCTCCTAAGACAACGCTGATGGTACATCTCCAGGCATTTTAGATGAAACTGTAGGTGGTCCAAGCTTCACACCCATAAATAAGATTTGATATTATGATAGTTTGGTACACATACTGTTTTTTCTGAGCTCTGATATTATAGCTGTAAAGGACTCTATCTCGCAACCGTCCAAAATCTGCGCTGTCACATTTTAGGTGGTGTTGGGTTTCACAATCAATATTTGCATTTGTCGATAAGTGACTCCCAAAGTAAGGAAAGTGTTCGATGTTCTACAAGACCTCCCTGTGATGGCAGAAGCTGCAAAGATGGAATTGAGTGCAGGTTGATATAGAATCTGTATCTTACCTATATTAATTCCCAGCCCAATTAACGTATATGCCTCATTAAATGTAGTCAAAATAGCCTTGAGGTCCTCTTCTGACTTGGCCAAAACAACGTTGTCATCTGCGTACTGGAGTTCGAGAACTGTGGTTGTAGATATCTTGGTCTTCACTCGTAGTCTTGCTAAGGTTGAATAAGCCACTATCCTTACCGTACATTATTTCTACACTCGGTGGCTGTTTCCCATATATAGGATAAATTATTACAATAAATATTGAGAATATAGTGGAGGCAATTAAACATCTCTGTTTGACACCCGTTGTGATCTCAAATGGTTTTACAAATTCATTTCTAAGAACAGTACCATTCATGTTATCGTGTAAAGGGTGAAGAATCGGAATGTTTTTTGGGGGGCAACCAATTAGAGCTAAGATCTTCCAAAGAGCATCTCGATTAACTGAGTCGAAGGCCTTGACGAGATCAATGAAGGCCATGCATGTATAGAGGGCGGTTTTGTTCCCTGGATTTCTCCTGCATTTGCCTTGCACCGAAGATCATTTCAGATGAACCTCGGTTGGCTCTAAATCCACATAAATACTCGTACTCGCTAACTCGTATTGGAGAATAGAATGTACCTTAGTGAATTGAATGATAATTTTTTTTCTGGAGGTCACAGTAAAATTGTTTCATCATTTGTATTTTTCTCCCTGCTGTTTGTTTTATTATGGTTGTAAAGCTTTCCCCAATAATGTTATGAATAAACTTTATGTCTGCCATTAATTTATTTTCGATTATTCTAGTACCTTATTTACTCAATGGGGAGTTAGAGTATTAACGTATAAGGTCAAGGCTCTCATGTTTGATTCCCTTTTTAAGGTTTAATTTATTATTTTAGATTTATAATACGTATTAGATTATTTAACCCTAAAAAATATTACTTTAATCATGCACTGGTATACGACTTTAAACAAAGGTATTTTCATATAGATTTAACAAAAACCCTCATAAATTGTCGCAGCTGTTGAACACATCTACTACATTGAATGCTCCTATAAGCCATAAGTTTGCTCAAAATACCTTCATGTATGAATGAAAAATATAACCATCTTCATCCTTAGACCTAATACAATGCACGAAACAGAATAAATTGTAGACGTTCCGTCTCACGTCAAGCTACAAACCAGATACCTAAATCATTTACGCTAAGGGTAACTAAGGACAAGAATGTGATCTCCTTTATAAATAAGAACCGTGATTATTGTTAATTTATATATAACAGTTGAACACTTTACTTTTAGGAAAGTTCGTTTTAAATTGTTCTATAAATACCAGTTTAATTCCTCAAAGCAAAAATGTATATTATTTAATTAGTTTTAATATTATTATTATTATTATTATTATTATTATTATACCTATTTTATCATATATTTTTAAAACTATTTTATGTTGGTTGGTTGATAAAATTCAAGTTATCCCTACTATTCATACTTGTAAACTATATCAGTGGGAACTCGGACTAAATGTCAAATTCGCGTAATCTGATTTGCCAATTGTAGAGATGAAACAAATAGCCGAAACTATTGTTAATGCATTTTAGTGAGGATTACACCTTTTAGATATCATATTCTGTAAATTGAAAAATGACACCTGGATAGCTCAGTGGTAAGAGCAGTGGCGTACTAAGCCGAAGGTCCCGGGTTCGATTCCCGTGTCCAGGTGTCATTTTTCAATTTACAGAATTGTAGAGATGTTAGGCCTAGAATTCTGGTCAAGTTTACTAGTGTTGGTTTAGGTTTAAGCCTTTCACTCCAACAATACTACACTGAATTTCTTCTACACCTATAATCCTAACCTCATTAGTTTAAATAAAATATTCTAGTAGCGGATTAGTATGATGCTATGAAAAGCTTCTTAGAAAAATATAAGATTAAAAATCTTTTGTTATTTCCCTCGTTCATGGGAAGGAGGGAGATGTGAGATAGGGTACGTATAGCTGTAGCTTTGATAGCATAAACTCTTTTGCCAAAATAAATCAAAAAGGTTCTAGTAGAAAAAACTAGTTTAATAATGCGTTCCAAAATTGAATGTGCATAACTTTTATTTATATAAGAAATATTTAGTTATGATTCAGAGGGTCATAACAACATATTTCAATTAAAGTACTAGTATAAATAGCAACCAAATAGTAAATTATATAACACTTTTACGAAATAATGTGGTTTTATACAATATGGGAAATCAATCCCAATATATTTAAAAAGGGGATGCATTTGACAGTTGTATTCATGTTCAATTTTTTTAAATATATTATATAGTTTTATAATTTAAGAGGTGATGCGTCATTTCAGGAATCATGGAATTTTACTACGACCTTGTCTTTTTTCTTAAAACAGTGTCAACAAATACCTCTATACTCTGACAATTATTGAACATCTGGATAACATGCAGCATTTTAAAACACGATCGTGCTCTGTTTGTAATAGATTAGATCTGCTCAAGGTCTCACATTTATGTCAATTATCATCAAATAATTAGTGATCCTGGAAAGAGGATGGACTAATGTGAAAATAGATCAAAAGCTAAGCACTAGCTTTGGAATAAATGGTTCAGGATTTAATCAACTGGTCAAGGTGTTATTTATCTGCATAAATTTGACCAAAATTTATGAACACCAATAGATAAAATCCTAATATGTATTTCAATATAAATATTGTAGTATATTCCTGATAAATATAGGGGTATATATGACCTTTATTATTTTATTTTTAATGTTAAAATTACTTTCATAAATGTATATATTCAGAATGTACAGAACAGTATTATTTTGTATTATCGTATGCAGGGGTTTAAACGACTTTTCGGCTTTAAAGTTATTTCCAATCATTGTAACAATACGTGATCAAATACGCCGCGCTTTGGGCGTCAATAATAATAATATGTGTTCAATCACCCTACTTCGGGTGTCGATTGATTCACTGCGGATTAATTCCTTGATAAAAGATGATGTGATGTTTTATATAGGTTGTATAAAGCTCCGTGATCGAGCGCCTATCATCACTGTTCGGAAAATATACCGTCTAATCAGCTGTCTATAGCCCCGTGTTCGAGCACTAATTAAATCGGTATTAATATTATTAAAGAAAGAGAAATGTTGTTGGCTGTTATTTCACACACGGTTTATTTATATTACACCAGTAAATTATTTGCACATATTTCAGTTAAATGTTTGTTATCACTGCACACTTGTGATATTGAAGTGACTTATATTATAATGTGTTGGACTGTGAGCAAGGTCCCGGAGATCGTCCTCCCCATCGTCGTCGTTAATTGCTATTGCTATTCTGTACCGTACTGTACTGCTGATACTGTGTATACTGTCCTGCTGCTATAATGTGTATACTGTGCTACTGTCTGTGTTGTACTGAATATACTGTGTATAAACATACGCACTATGGTCTATATATGACATACACCTTGCATTTTCTCCCTTGGTCAACAAAGTAAAAACTAACCAATAGACAGAGTCCTGGCGACACATTTTGTGAGAGCTAGCTTCTTATTGGTATAAAGAAATGGCGTGTTCTACCAAATACTATGAACTTTTTCCTTTAACAGGAAGCAACGCAGTAGATATTTTAACAAGAAAGAAGGTATAAAAAAATATATTTTAGGGTGAAGTCCCTTTCACCTCATTCTGAGAAACGCGTGTTTGTTCATGGATGAATCTTAAAAGGATACTCTACCTATATTACTTTAAAGAAAAATTACCTTCATCCATGACTTTTTACATAATTTAGATTAGTCCAAATCAATACATTACATCATATTTAGTTAAATGTAGAAGAAGCGAAAATTAATTTTATTTACTATTATATCAAATAAATATTTTAAATGTAATAATAATCATAATTCCAAAAAGCTAGCCTATAACACTTATTCAAGTCTGTATAGTTACAGATAAATACAAGGACAATTTAATTATATATATATATATATATACAGACCAATACATATATATATATATATATACATATATATATATGTATATATACAGATCAAAACATACATATAAATATATATAAAAGGATCTGTATATATATAATTATTATATATATTATTATATATACATACAGATCAATACATATATATATATATATTTATTTATTTATCTATATATATATATATATGTATATAATTAAATTGTCCTTGTATTTATCTGTAACTATACAGACTTGAATAATGGTTGTAGGCTAGCTTTTTGTAATTATGCTTATTATTACATTTAAAATATTTATTTGATATAATAGTAAATAAAATTAATTTTCTCTTCTTCTACATTTAACTAAATATGATTGGGAATAACTTTAAAGCCACAAAGTCATTTAAATTCCTACATAAGATTATATATATATATTCAGTCTGTATATTTATAATCAAAAGCAAGGGTTGATATTATTAATTATCAACATACCCACGATATCATTCCAGACAATATAATTACAGCTAAACCTAAGTCTCATGTTAAATTCAAGATATAATACCTATCTGTATATTTAGAACCAATTCTACGCCTAGTTAAATACTTTATTTTTAGTCAAGATATAATTCGAGTTTGTTTAATTTCAACTATGCATGTTCGTTAAATCATTTCAGACTATCTGATATGATTATTTTATCTTCTATATTAATAAAATGAAGAGTTTATCTGTCATAAGCATTGCACGATATCTATCACATTAAGAGGTCTGAAATTTAAAAATTATTGACCCCTGCGCACGAACATATACACTTCGAAGCAGGAATTCTCAAATTTATTTAACATATAAGATCGAACGGGTTGTAAGAGGCTGTGCTAAATAATCAATTAATTAAGCTAAAATTTGTATAAGTTTTTTAAAAATAATTATAAACTGGATTGAAAGCAATACAATTATTTTTTTATTTTTTGAAGTATGAAAAATCTTTGCCAGTGGTAGGTACGAGTGGCTATTCAGGGCAACGCCGGGTACTTCTGCTAGATATAAATTAGTTCTATGATCATTTGATGCTTACAAATCATTCCAGTCGGTATAATTACACTATGTTTAAGGTTCATTCTGTACTCATGAAATATTTTCATATGTCTAATTTACAACTAGCTTGTGCTGCGGTTCGGGGTTCAATCCTCGGTCCCGGTACAGATTTATCTGATTAACAAACCCTTCCTTCACCTCTGGAAAGACGTGTATTAATCACAACTTGTGAATGTGTGGAATTCCAGGCCTCCACCGTGGTTCGGATCCCACGTTAAACTGTAGGTCACCCATTTAATCTCACAATCACCCTTCCATTACACATTAGCGTAAGTACGTATAACCCGAACGAGTAGTAAGGCTCGATGCTAATAATAATAATAATAATAATAATAATATTAATAATAATAATAGTAATAATAGTAATAATAGTAATTTCAATTTCCTTTATTATAGTGCTGGCCAACAGTCGTAGGACCTATAACAGGCCATCATTGTACACAATTACGATACAAAAAAACAACTAAAGAGTGGTTAAAATCAGTAACCTCTTAGTGATAAATTATTGTAAATGATATATGGCTAAATAATGTTATATCATGATAAATTATTGTTCATGATATAATATTATTTAGCAATTCTCGTTTATCTTATTTTCTTGTGTAAATATATGTGTTTGTATGGTAATTATTGATATAGGATTTCCTTAAATAACTCTCTGAGATTAGCTTTTCTTTTATGATAAAAGTCGAATTTGACAAATCTAGAATTGGTGTTAGGGATACAATGACCTATAGGGATTACCTTATAAGAGCTATTGAGAAAAATAATTTTGGATTGCGAGGAGCCCGAGAACGGATATGCATGCCTACATGATCAATAATAATAATACAACTAGCTCAAAGACTGATTTTATTCTAGAGATACCATTCCAGTAAGTCCATTATTTCTAATAACAACCAACTCAAAGCTCATTAGTCATGTTACACTTGATATATCATTCCAGTTTATCTAACTACCAACTGAAAGCAATTTTTTCTACTGAGATATAGTTTCAGTCTGCCTAATTTCAACAAACTCATGTCTCATTTAATGCTTGAGATATCACTCATTCCATTCTATCAATTACCACTCAGACCAAGGGACATTTTGTACGCTTTATATAATTCTGGTGTCTCTCTTTTTCCCTATATCTTTCTTTATATACATAAGTAATACATATAGATAAATAATTTATACATTTCAGAAGTTTACATACTTTGACTATATGAAAATTATTCTTGAATCTCAAACCTGTAATACATATACAAGCGCTACTCCTATGTACTCCACATAAGAGAGTAAATAAATCTTAACTTTCCTTGTCCGGCTCCAACGGTGTCACGACGACCTCTTTAATTTAGGGAAACCAACTTACCTCCCTATGTCAAAGAAATATTACCATCATCAAGTAGGTAAACAGTAAACATAAAATACATCACCTTTTAATATCTTGGTAAAGAAGGTATTGTACACTGCAAAATTAAAATAAAACACAAATAATATAGGAGGTTATTATTTAATAGTCATTGTAATATACTCCAAAGTCCCAACTTATGGCATGCCTTCCTAAATATAACACTAAAATTGTATTAATAATATAAAAACCAAAGTTAAACAAAAATATATATTAAAGTTTACCTATTTAAATTTAATAGGGCAAAATAAGTATAATATTTGAATTAATAAAATAACTTTTTATCTGATATCTCCAAATAATAAAATAATTCAACAGAAAAGATTGTTCTCATTAAAATGCATTAAATATCTAATACTACTATTGACAGATTTATAAGTTTAGTGGAAGTACTATTCGTATATTTTGAAAATAACGTAGATGTTCCTCTCCTTCACTGATATGGTCTAAATGCCTTAGAAAGTCAAATTTTATTGCTTAATGAATATATGTTTAGATATCACAAATTCTCGACAAATTTCTAGTTCATGTAAAAAAATTAGCTCAAATAAAATACAAGTTTTGCTTGTTAATAATTTTCCACAAATTATTTATTCAAATGACAGGTTAATTCACGGTCTTCTTTTAAAATTCATTTGAATAATACAAACTAAAAATTACCCTATATTCCGAGGTTTTAAAATAATTGACGTAGAATATATATTCCTAGTTATATTTCCTAGGAAAAATTAAAGACTAGAAACTATTTTTTTAAATAATCTAAATTAATCATTCATAAGGGTTTTAGTCAAACATAGACCTAAACCTATTAGGAAAAACTTCCAATCCATAGCAATTCAATTTCTAAAAATAGCAACAATACACAAACTGCAAATTAAAACACTGTTGGAAATAATGTCCTCCCAAATATATTAAGGTTAAAATATAAATAAGTGCCATACAAAACCGCCATGCAAGACCACAGTGATTTAAACTGTAGTTCGTCAATCTTGGATAATGGATTTCTACAATTAAACTGCTCCAAAATTCGACACTAGCAAATAAGAAGTGCCACCAAACGGGATGAAAAACCAAAACAGATTTTACTTGAAATAATCAATGCGTTCATAATCTTAAAATAAAATTGCAACTGATTATTGCTCTCAAATCAGGTAAAATGTTAAAATATACTTTTTTATATAAAACTTCCTTTTTTATAGCAAAACACCATTAGTGACAACAGAAATAGCCAGGGTTATTAGTACAACTCAATTCTTCACAATTATTAGCGGATATCTGACTAGTAACTCTTGATAAAATCAACAATATTTAATATATTTTTAATAAATTATAATAATAGCAGATGATCATATTTAACACCATCACAACTGAAATAATAATATAAACCATTTTGACATTCTAAACCAGTCATATTATACTCACTGTAATGTAATAATATACAGTTGATCATGATAAGTTCTTTTATATGTGTGTAAAAGACTTTCTATGGAGAAGAGAAGTGCCCTTGAACTGTATGAAAGTATTTTATCTATTGTCACATATGCAGAAGAAACATGGAAATTGAATTTGAACGTGACTACGAAAGTGAAGGCCATGGGAATGAAGTTTGTGAGGAGCATGTTAGCTGTCACGAGGATAAATATGATTAGGAATGAAGGTATCTGGGAAAGATTTGGGGTACAGAGAGTACATTATAATAGTAGAGGACGCAAGACAGAGATTTTATAGGCTTGTAACGAGGATGGAAAAATAGAGTATAGAGAATATAAAGTATGTCAGTAATGGACCACAAGAGAGGCCAGGAAGGGATCAGATAACAAAAATTGTTTAAGTGAAACAAGAAGAATGGAAGAAATTAAAGGAGGAAGAATGGTGGAAGGATAAAGGAAGATGGAGGCTTTATAATAAACAGCCCCGGCCCCAGGCTGGAAACAGTTGTTGTTGTCGTTGATAATGATAATGATTATTATGGTCATAGATGTGTTGAACTTAATCCAGTCTATGTTTTAGTTTTAATTTTAAAAACCTACTCAACTACGGCTACAGAACTGTGTAGAATCACAAATTAAGCCTAGTACTTTTAGCCAAATCTAAAAGTTATTTTGTTCATATATTTATCATCTTAAAAAACATTAAATTTAAACACAGGACTTACTTTATACATGACCAACATACCGAAAAGTCTATAAGCCAATTTGTGATTTGCATACGACTTACTCAACGTCATAAATATTCTAAATAATCTTCGCCCAACGAAGAAATAAAGCTTTCATATAATTGTATGCATTATATAGAGGACTTCTGGAACCTTTAAGAATATACCATGGGGTAAGTTTAGAGAGCGAAGTTTTTAAAGTATCTGCTAAGCCCAATTTGGCTATTTTCCAGAATCACAGTTTAGCGTTCCGTCTCTATTGCCTCTGTGAAGATGTTTAGGACCCAAAGACTTCACTCACAACGACCTAGATAGGTTACTCTGGTCGTCACGACCCTAACCAGAACACTTTGTCACAGGTTAATACTTTTTATTTAAACTACAGAAAATTAAAGATTTATTTGACTGTGGAAATATTTCAGTGAGAAAGATATTTATTTTAAATACACTTCAGACAAGGAGGATATTGTGTTACCCCTTTTTAATACTAACACCAACATTAGTAACTTAATATGTCGTGTTGTGCTCTGTTACTGAGTGTAATTCAATTTTTATAAGAAGGCGGTTTTATTGAATACAAACACATATTTCGGCTAGCAAAATTACAACATTTTACTATATTATTAGCCTGATTTTACACGTATTCCTCCTCTGACAAGACATCTTGTGAATGTGGGGAATTCCAGGTCTCCACCGTGGTTCGGATTCCACGTTAAACTGTAGGTCCTTCATTTCATCTCACAATCACCCTACCATTACACATTAGCGTAAGTGCGTATAACCCAAACGGGTAGTAAGACGCGGTGCTAGTAATAATAATAATAATAATAATAATAATACAGGTATTGATTTCATGTGTCAAATGAACAGTTGTAGGTCACGGTTATTGACGTATAAATGCTTGACAATAGAATTATTAGCGTTTCTAACTGTCATATAAGATCCACCCTATAAAATTGTTTTGTATCAGTCTGAGATAGCCTATTATTTATATCAATGGGATATATTTATATAGATATAATTCTAAAATAAATTAAAACATTTGGCTTTGGGAAGAATTATAAAGCCCTTAGGAATCAAAAACACTCGGCATAACCATCCCAAATTTGAGCCTCAACCTCTCCATCCCCTACAATACAGTGTGTAGGCAACATGTTTAGCCATTTATGTCGTTGGTGAGAAAGCATCAATTAAGTTTTAGAAGCTTCAAAGTGTTACAGCTGTTAATTAATATAATAATTTTATATGGTTTACAAAACATAAATCTAGGTCGTAACTCTCAACAATTATATAAGAAGTGATTAGTTTAGTTGAATCTACTAAAATAATATATTGAAATTTATTTTTTAAGGTATTTAACGTACACTATCTAAGCCGGCTGATTATATCCCTACACGAGAATTTCTATGAAAAAGAGTGAAAGTCTCTACCGATTTTACTGGGAAAGTTATTTTCACATACTTTCCAGGGATCTTTTATATGCCACACTCGACATAAAACTTATGGCCTTACTTCCCCTCCGAAGGAAGATGTACCGCGGATTTTTACCACCCAAGAAGAATCCGTTGACCATGGCTGGGTTTGAACCCACAAAAATTGGGTCCTGAGGCAAGAACTCAGCCCAGCTCTTGACGTTATTCATCTATGAACAAACGTATACATTCATTAAAACTTAAATAATATATTTACGTAATTATTTCTGTTGACTGCTCAAAACAACTTGATTCGTTTTTATCCATCATGTCTACCAGGAAATTTGTCAAATGTTGTGTCTTTCTTTGTGTTTAAACGCCTATCGGAACATCCTAAAGCATGACAACTCTTATTTTCCGCTGAAATAAATAAATTAAGTAAATAGAAGTTAAAATATGAATGGATGATAAATAAGCAATGTCTAGATTTGTGTTTTTACAGTAAACCTTATTTTTTTGTTCCAAAATATTTACATAACAACTGTAGTATTTTTCTAGATACAATAGTAAAAGTTCCCACATTAAACAGGTGACGCCTTGCGGATGCTGGTTTTCACAGTGTATTGTAGGAATAGGAAGCTTCGCTTAACCAACGTTAAGGTCATTATATTATTCAAATAATTAGGAAAAAGCGTTTAAATAAAAAGTGTAAAAAGTGTAATATTGATTTTTTTTTTAAAGAATTGCCCATAAAGCGTGTTATATCTCAATCGGTGTGCCACAAGATCTTTTGAGTGGCTACGTGCTCGGCAGCATGGTAAAGCAAGTAGTGTCATGAAATTTCGCAGGGGATTCTATTTAAGTGATATAAATCAAATGTCTTATGAGCTAAATGGCTTATTTTAGTTCAGTTTTTAGCTAATAATAAAGGGCTTCGAAGGAATATCATAATTTGTTGAGATGAGTATCATGAATTTTAAATTAAGAAGGAAAACATTTTAATTCATTGCTTGGGATTTTTTTAGTGTTAGTTTTAGCATAAAAGCCATTTATGAACCAATATAATAGATATGGATAGGGAGAGCAACATAGAGTAAAAGTACCGGGACTATCGTAGAGATAGACTGAGAAAGTCACATGTGAAGAACCATTCTCATTTCATCAGGCCGGGATTTGAACCCTATTTTTATTTACATCAATGGAATTTGAGAGAAAATGTGAGGCTAACACCTCGAAATCCTTGACATTTCACAGTTAGCACAACTGTGGATTACCTGGTGTGCTATTAATATATTTAGTTTTTGTTTTGTTTCACACACTTATGTGGACGAATGGTCTAAGGATTCACAATCATAATAGAACGTACTGCCGATATCCTTTTTTCCTCCACGCAAATGTAAATACACCATCTTTCGATTAAACTCTTCTAATTCTTGACAAATGAGAGTAATTAGTTCATATTATTACAACCCGAATGGATACGATGAAATAAAAATATTTTATTACTAGTTATAATCATAGTAATATAGTAAGGAGAATAATAATTATTATTATTCAAGGAACACCCAATAAACAATAACAAAATGATCTAATTAAAAATGAAAAGATAATAAGTTATATGAAATATAAGGAAAAAGTTAAAGAGAGAAAAAAAATTAATTTGATAAAAACATAATGAGTTTATAAGAATATGAATAGTTATAGATAATAACAAGTCTGAATAAATATATATTACATTATAAAGAAGATTAGATAGATTGAATAAAAATACTGGCAAGCCTATAAATAATGAAAACTTTACAACTTTATAATTTATATTAAGGAGTGTGAAATCTAATAGAAAAAGAACAGGTTAAATACAGAATAGGTTAAAATACAGAAAACATATTAAAATTAGACAATACAATACAATACAAATAAAAATCACATATTCTAAGGTTACAGATTAATGAATAAATATTACAAAGAAAGATATATTAGGTATAGTAATAAGTTAAAATAAAGTTTAAAGGTAATATTGTGATAAATTCAGAATTGTCAAAAGAAAAGTTAAAATGTTACCCAATGCAAGTGAACAGGGGAATTAGGCATAACATTGTTTAATAGAGGTTAGAGACGATAATTATACGAGAAAACTTGAAACAGAATCTAAATTATGTAGAATAGGAAAATTGATAATGAAAAGTTGTTGAATATATGTCTTCCTTAGCTGATTTTTAGTTCCACTCCTTAAGCCTTGGATGCCAGAAGGCAGGTTGACTTGACTACATGTTTCGACGTACAAACGCCATCATAAGGTTTGAGGAAAACCAATGTAAATTTAGAAAGATATAAGACGAAAAATTAAGAATTAGGGACATTAGACGATAACCAGAAAGAAAATACTTAATTAGAAAAGGAAGATAAAGCTAACCTAACAGACTCATGTTTAAGAAATTACAAAAAAGAGAGAAAAATATAGATTATTATTAGTGTGTAGATACAATACTAAACTATCAACTACTATTTATTTAAAGGTAAGCTTGATAGTTTAGTATTATATGTACACATTATTAATAATCTATATTTTCCTCTCTTTTTGTAATTTCTTAAACATGAGTCTGTTAGATTAGCTTTATCTTCCTTCTCTAATTAATTATTTTCTTTCTGGTTATCGTTTAATGTTCCTAATTCTTAATTTTTCGTATTAAATTTTTCTAATTTTACATTGGTTTTCCTCAGACCTTATTATAGCGATTGTACGTCGAAACATGTAGTCAGTCAACCTGCCTTCTGGCATCCAAGGCTTAAGGAGTGGAACTAAAAATCATCGTACTGTCATGCTAGGCTTGTCATAGCTTCATATCCATTATATTCTAACTTAAGACTAGGACAGGCACAGCAACCAGACCTCAGCCGTTAATTCATCACTGTTAAAGGGTAAACCCATATATAACCAATGATAACTTTTCGGCCATGCCGGGAATCAAACCTGGGACCCTTGGCTCAGTAGGTAGCCGCGCTAGGTAGGTATCTAATAAAAACAAAATCGTTTGAGAATCCTAACAAAACATGTGTATCTTTTTGGAACAAAATATATCTCTTAAAACAAATCAAAATTAATGATTTAAGAATTAATAATCTATAGAATATTTTTATTAATATCTTAATATTGTATACATACATTTAATCTGATTGATTTCTTTCTGGCAATATTATAAAGACATAATAAGCTACTATACTAGTTCAGCTCCAGGATGTATTTAACAAACTACTGGGCCATGAGTACATAACAGTAGATAAAGTACTATTTATATTAGATATGGCCCAATAAACGAAGACATATTTATTTAATGTTTCTGAAAACATAATATAAACTCCATTAACGGTAGGAATTACTCTAAGAAAGGTCTTTTCTCCTACCAATATCCTACTAAATAATGGATTTCTGGTAGGGAAAAAGGCCTTTCAGAAAACAATTCCTACGCTGAACAAACTTTATTAAAAATAAATTTATAGATATTACCTTTAAAATGATATTTTGTGGACATAATACAAAAGTCCTTAAGATAAATGAAACGCGCACGAGTAGGCATGCGTACATCTGGTCTGGTTAGTCGCTTGCTGGAAAGTTGTGTTTAAAACCCAAGAAAGGTGCCCTAAAGTGCTTCCCCAATCCCAAGGAAATACTGATAAAGTTATTCTAAATTATATTGACACTATTATTGCCCTGCTATTTTAACGGTGCTGCTCTTGTAGACAAATATTAAAACTCGGCACTTAAAATAGATGTATATTAAAAAAAAAAGTTAGTTCTAGTAATATGTTAAATTCACGCTTGCGCATTTCCATGGAAGTAAAACAATGTCTGGTTAACGTCCTGATGTATTCTTTTCTGTTGATGAGCAAGCATCGTACGACTATCTGGATTCACACGTTCGCTGAAACACAAGCGCAGAACATAAACGTGGCTACGTGACGAGCTCTAAGCCAATCACAAGATTTCTGACTCATCTACGCGAGCTGTTCTGCTAAAATTCAACTCATCGCTTGTACTTGATCCGCTCTCCCTGAGATGTTCGGCACAGAAGAATCAGTACAATCTCAGAACCACCATCTTAAATCAGTGCGCATGCGTATTTGACAACGCATGGGCTCTACAGCTAGAAGAAAGCGGAAAGCTTCGTTGTCCTTTGTGAGGAGATAAAAAAAAGTTAACTTGAAGCGTGTGTATCGATGTATTGGATTGTGCCATGACAGAGAAATATAATTTGAAAACATCAATATAAACAGTTATCTAAAATATGTGTTTATCCGCTAGAAAATAAAATATGTTGATAATAAGATGTTTGAGATTGCGTTCCAATGCCTAATTGGTCAACATACAGCGTGTGAATTTCTGCGCTCTTCAAGAAGATTCTGCTTTTTATTTATTTTGTTAACGTGTGAATCAAGCTTAATGAACCTTGCTTTCTTGATAGAATGTAGACTTCAGCGAGTCTATAGTATTAACTGGTGGAACCTTGTTAGGTAACTGTTTGTCTAAATAGTATGAGCGCAGCTTCACCCCCAGTTGAAAAGAAATCTTGCTGGAGTGTATAGCTAAAAAGTTGGTTGGCAACGATATATGAGAAGATTTGTTTTTAACCGCTATCTAGACGCTCCCATCGCGTGGGGGCTTGAACTATGTTCCTTACACAGCTTGCAAGGTACCCGTCGAACTCTGATTCTGCCGCATCCCGTGATAGTATTCTATGTTATCTGTGTGTAGTAGTTTAGATCTTATCATCAATATATAGAAGTTACTTTACTATCACTTTATTCTTCACTACCACACACCACCCACTACTCCAGGATTCCAACCCCCTCCCACTTGGGATTCATCTATACAGTTTTAATTCTACGCGGTTACACGGTAGTGTTGTAGTTAGGTTTAGCTATCTTTCACCGTGTAAAAATCGAGTTAATAATATGTCGTTTCGTAACTTTAAAACACTAGATTGTTTCCCTATCATTATATAAATTTACAATAGCTAAAAAAAAAACATAATTTCCTTAAATATTAATAATATTTTAGATTAACTTTTAAGACTGTAATATCTTTACTGGTATTTATAGATTAGAGTGTTGAAAGATCCTCTTCTACTACCAAAACCAATAAGATACCCAAATGTACTCACAATTAAAGACATAATAAATTTACTATTCCATTTGTTAAAGAGTGTATACATATATCTATAGGGGACATTGGCTTAGTAAGAAAACGTTGTCAGGTATTGAATTTATTGCGGTATGGTTCACTTTCTGAGTGTTAAATGTACGATTTTAGGTTAAGTTGGCTTACAAGTCATCTGTTGAGCCAATCTCTTGTTTGTAAGTTAATATTACTAACCCAATCAAATAAAAATAAAATTTGATGGTGTTAAGTTTCTTTTATAAATATCAGATCTTACTCGTTGAAATTATATATAATTATTTACAATTTGTGGACGCGAATTCAGGTAAGTATTATTGCAGTTTTTATAGCAAAAATAACTAAAAAATATTGCTCAAGTAGACACATTTGGTTTAATTTTCTACACATATTAGTCACAACCTGTTCTTGAAAGTTAGTCATGAGCGTAGTAGAATTTGATGAGATACATTTTAAATAACAAATATTCTAGGCGAGTTCCACGATGCTCATGACAAATATTTAAGAACTGTTGACATTATCATGTGTAGAAAATAAAACTGAATGAATCAACTGAAGCAGTTTTTTTTATTATTTTGTTCAAAAATTTGCAAAAATGTAAACCTTAAATGTCGTTCATTTTCATTCCCACTTAATTCAGTGATATTGTATGTCGCTTCTTTTTCTTACATGAAAGGATTCTGTCGCTACTCACATTTAGAGTTAACGCTCTTTTAGTCACGTAAACAAGAAATAAAAGGAAGGGAAGGGTGTTTTTTTTGGCTCAGATAAAAGTCATCAGAAACTAGAGAACCGCCGGCCATTTTACTGAAAATGTGGTAGACCCAGCTGTTAATGATGTATAGATCGGGCCTCTCACACCCTCAAACCTCTTTTTTTTACTTCTCAGAAGAAGAAATAAGCCCCAGAGAAAAGTAATACTATATAAAATTTTACAATCTACAAACACGCATTAAGGTAAAAAATTTGTTGATGGTTTTGTGAACGTGTAAAATAAATATTATCAAATTTAGTTTATTAAATAATTTTAAAAAATTTGAACCTATACACACACTTAAATTTATATATATATAACTTTAAGTATATTTATATAATATGTATTTATGGAAATACATGTATATTTATGTAAATATATGTATTTATATACCTATATATAAATGTACAAATATCTAAATATATGTATTTATGATCACACATATGCATATATAAGTATATAACTATATATATATCTGCATACTGAGGAGCTACTTGAATAAATAAGTAGCTATTCCGGTATATAAATCTGAAATTTACGGCTGAACGGTTTGTTGTGCTGACCACATGACACTCTCTATTCACAAATCTTAGTACTTTCTTGGCTAACAATGGCGGCCATGCGGTCGGTATAGCTGGATCGTGGGCTTTAGCAATTTGTTTTACTATATGTATATATATTTACTAAATAAATTCTTGTTATATTTATCTCTAGCATATATATATTTATAAACGCGAATAAATTATTTCAACAATGATTCTTAAGCGTTACCTAGACAGGTTAATTTAAGCAGGTTTTACTTTAAGGGGGTGATAAAAACTTATGTTTGAAAAAGAAGATTTAAAATCTAGAATCAAAATAAAAAAAATATTTCTTTAATTTAAATTAATTTAAATTTATAGAATGTACTATGTATTAAAATAATATAACTAATCAGTCAATTAAAATTAAATTCAAGGCTACCGTCATTGGTGAGATTATTGGATAAGACGCCAAAGCAATTCAGGTTCGTCAGTGACCGGGAGGTTGGATTTATAATCTAAGCAGACTATACTGAAAGTGGTTTTCCTTAATGGTATCCCACTCCACCTCCAGGAAAATGTGGAAACGTATCCTATAAACTCTAATATCTTCTTTGACACTACTTCATTATTCAATGTGTCAGAATAGTTCAAACATTTATTAAATGGTGCATGTAGAATATTTGTTTTACTTAAAATGGTTAAGAACAGATTAATTGATAAACAAAACTTTTTTTAATTTTTCATTGTAACTTTATAAATTAAGTCGGGCCTAGTATTATTAGTAGGTTATAGCTCCAGCATGTAATATCAATGCCTAAAATTTTAACTTGGAGCACATGATGAAAAGGACGTATTAAAATCCACGAGAATTTTATTGGCGAAAAAGTGGTGAGAGACAATACATTAAATTAAGAGTTTGTTTGTCTGTCTTGTCATGAACGTTTTGCAATATTTACGAGGAGGTCTGAAATTTAAAAAAATAAGTAGCACCCATGCATGAACATGCGCGTCTTGAAACAGGAATTTAAACATTTATATTTGATTTAAAAAAATTAACTATACAAACTTGGTTGGAGCAAATAGAATGTAGAGAGAGATATTTGTCCTGCCTGTTTGAAACAAAGTTAATATTTAATGAATTGTGTGGCTACGTCGGCTAAGTCGGAAAATTCTGCTTGTACTACATAAAATAGCAACGTGGGATATTGTGTTCACCACGAATTAAGGGCAAAAGCAATGTACACTCTGTTTTTAAAAATTAAAAGAATTTTAACTCCTTAGGGCTACTGTTTCAATGTCAGGTTATGTCGAAGTTAAATTATAACCTTAGCTTAACATGTTTATTACTTGTTTCAATGTTAAATTATCCCATAACCTGAGTTTAAACTTCAGGTTTCACTAACTCGAAGAAGGCTTAGAGGTTAATGAGTAAACCTCAAGCTAATTACCGTAGAGAAAAAAATGGCCACCACTGTTCAAAGCATTCCAATGTTTGTTGGATTTAGTTAAGATAAAGTTTAATGATGCTATTTGATTAATATTCAGATATTTATGATATGCTGGAGTGTTCAAGCGTACATTATGAACAATAAATAATTAATATTTTGAATAATTTTTTAAGCTCGATTTTTTTAAAAACGATTGCCACTGATTTAATAATGATTATTGAAGATAGTTTTGAAAGATGACAAATGAAAGCCTAGCTATTGGAGTTATAAAACGAATAAATGAAAAATATATAGACAGATGGTGATCGTTAGTATTAAACCAAATTTTAATGCAATATTATTTGATAATTGAATAGTTTGGCTACAAGAAAATAAGTAGGCCTAACCTATATTTTGGTAGCCAGTCATATCAATTTAAAAGTGGGCCTTTACAATGATTTAGCTATTTAAATTTTGCATAGTTATGTGGACAAAAAAATTTTACTTGCATTTTTAATTACATTTTAGAGCACTTCATAAAGGTCTAGACATATTTGTATTAGTCCCTAAAATTAATAAAATTTCACTTGAAACATGAACCCAGTCGTTGAAAAACATATTCACAAACAGCTGTGGTAGCCTATAGGGTGATGGTGTATAAAAACCTGTATGTATGACACTTTTATTCATAGAAAATAGCAAGTAATAGATTATTATAAGCAATAATTTCCTTCACAAGGATATGGAGAATCAAATGATACCTTACTCCTATTATAATTATTTGAAAACATTTTTGTTTGTAACATTAAACAACTCACCAACATTACTAAGAAACGTAAATATTAAACTGATGCTTGAAATTATAATTTAAGATATCCAGATTTAAGTTAATGGTAATAACCGGGTTATTAAAGTAATATAATATGCAATTAGGAATCCTTTTTATTATTATAATTTATTCTAAACGGTCAAAACCTAATATTTCTAGCATTATTAACACGTTTTTCTTGAAATATTAGGGTCCCGCTCAGTGATATGATTTAATTGTTTATCATAACAAATATTATTATTAATTTTGGTTTTAGCTTTGTCAACCTCTTGTGAAAAAATTAGGAATAGTGACGGGGAAATCAGTTAAGAAGTTTATTTGACAATAACAAAGTTTGTTTATTTTATTTAGAACAATCAAAATGGTAAATACATAATTAGAACAAAATATAACAATATGGTGTGAAGCGCTTATACTCTCAGATTTAGAAAAAACTCAATTTAGATCATGGAATTAATATACTTTTCAATACCTGAAAATAGAAAAGGAAACATACAGTAATTAATCGGTTGTCAGTACAACACTAATATTAATATTAATCATGGAAGCATTAAGCATGGAAGTCTATGGTTCAAAGTTGAATATCCTGCGCATTTAAAGAGAAAAGCAATAATTCAGTCATTACTACTATCTAATATTTCTACATTAATTAACATTAGAACTAATATGGGAAATCACCCAAACAGGCGCCTTCAAGCAAAACGCAATAATCATGATCACCTATCATGATAAATTTGATATTTACATAGCCCTTACAGAGAGTCAAAAGTTTATAGCTCCTTTAGCTTGAGTAATTGGCGCAAAAAACGATACTCCTCCGTAAACCCAAACAAACATTTAAACTTATGTAATAATAAAAATAAAAATAAATACGCGCCTTCAAACCCAAAAGAAACCAACATAATGCATGAACGGTAATAATACAAGAATCAATCTTAGGACTAAGTCCTAAACTAACCTACTAGTTCCCTGTGCTCTACGTTTGATCAGTTAACAAGATAACTGCAAATACTATACATATGCTAACAAAATCAAGAAAGAACGGGTGGTAAGCCCGAGACTCAAAGTTTGCCACAGTGTGGCCTGAAAATACGTTCATTAAATTAAATATACAATTATAGAGAAATCGCACAGACTAATTGAATTAAAGTTCGCATAAGGAGACAGAAAGGCGACCGCATTTGCCACGAGTGGCGAGAAACATTTCAAAGTTTAAAGATTATAAGAGTTTAAGTCCCAGACAATAATTTTGATAAATATCACTCCCCATTACGCCGAAAGAGAATTATAATAATTAAATAATATATCCCGGCCCCTTAGTTGCCGTCCTCACCTAGGTCAGTCGGTGGTATAATGAGTGACCATCGAAAACCAACGTCCCAATATATACTCTTAATTGTATCCACAGAGAGAAGGGGCAAGATAAGGAGGGGGTAGGTAGAAAGAACAAACACGACAAGAGTAGGAGGTCCTAGCAGCAAGTAGATTATTCTAGATGGTCCTAGCGGCGGAAGTCGTAACTTTGTCTGGCCGCGTGGAACCTCATTCGTTTCCGGTCAGGCGTAGGGTCGAGCCCCGAGAAGTCAGTTGGTCGAAAGCTTCACTCAGTCAGTTGTGTAGGGCTTTGTAGAGCGGAGGTCAGAGCACATGCTCTTGTTTTGGAGTTCGTCAAGGGGGGTTTGGGGAGTGTTGCTCCATTTGAAAGAGCTTTAACTTGTAACTCGTTACAGCTTAAATCGACTATCCGTATCCTTTTGAGTAGAAATATGACCTTAAATTATTATTTATTTACAAGCTTGTATAAAATAATGCCATATATGGATTGGTTTTTGCGCACCCTCCACACCCCTTTTTTAAATACTCTAGTTTATTCTTAAGCAGGATAAAATAAATCATTTAATGTATTAAGTGGATTTTACAATACTGTAATAGTTTTTGGAGAGAATATTAGCATATACTATATTAGTAAAATGTGTCTGAAACATGTTAAAACTCGCAAATGTATTTAAGATTAAACTGAATAATGTTTATTAACGCATTTCAGCATTAATTTATTTCCATTTCCACCCACAAATATTTTTATTCAAGTGACATTTGGGTAAAAATATACTACCAACCTCTGAATTCAACAAATTAACTCCAAGTAAACTAACCTCCGCATAAAAAGTAATTCCTACAATAAACTACGTAGAGCTGGAGTTTTAACTCGAGGTTATATTAAACTTTAATTCAGTTCACTAGTACTTTAATCTGATATTGAAACATTGGCCCCTAGAAATAAATATGTCCACAACGAAAACATTTGGATCCTCATTACAGAATCACTAATATGTGTGGGTGTAGTCTCTAGCTTCATGAGTATGATTATTGTATAATATAATTAACATCAAAGGTAAATTCAAAGGAAGTTAAGCTGTTTGACAAAATATTCATTCCATATGGATTATTTTTGATGTGCATTGCGCCATACTTCCTTTTCGGGCTACCTATAATGTAATCACACTGATGGGGTTTGGATGAGTAGAGAAGATTTTAGAGGAAGTGTATTAGAATTATCGTGGAGGGGGGGAAGTTTGGGCAAAAATATCTCATTACATCTGGCAAGGATTCAAACCATGATTTCCTTGTTACCTTAGATTCAATCTATCATGCAAATTATCTCTTAGACCATACAAATAAAAACACCATTTTGGAGTAGTAGTAAATACAGATGGGGTAGAGCTGTCTGACAGCATACGTGTGGCCTGGAATAATAATTAAGAACACTAGTAAATTCTGAGATAGCTATGCCGTACAAAATAGCATTCGTGTTGTGTTGGTAGTTAACAACACTAATTAATTTAAAGGTGGCAAAGTTTAGAGGCAGTGTAGCCACATTTTAGTACCTTTTGCATTGCGTCCTACCATTTGTGCAATATGCATCGAATTACACTAGAGGGAGGTTGAGGAAGGTAGAATTTACAGGAAGACTAACTTAAATAATAGTTGTATTGATAAAACAATAATTAAAACCAGATTCCATAAAACCAGATTTAATTTGAATCTAATTCTCCCGTCACTTGCAAGTCAGAATATATGAACTTGTAGTTTAGTGCGTGTGCCCACTCACCTGAGTTTGGAATAGTTAACAGTTACAAATAGGTCTAAAGGTGGACTAATTTACCAATCATAGCATTTATATTGAATGGAATGTTTAAAATTACCAGTTGTTCAGAGGTATAATAACATATTTATTTTTTGTTGTTAGCAGGATTATATTTTTATCGCTTTGTATTTTGGTGTTGTCACTCTTGTGAAGTGATAAATAAATAGGCTGAGTTTTATCTGTCTTATTAGCTTATCGTTAATTTAAAATAAGTACCAGCATGTTCTAGGATAAGATTTTAATATCTTTTAAGGTTGCACGTAGTCCTATAGATATATTTTGAAATTTATTTTAACTTATCGATTCGCTTTCTCACAATTTAATTGTATTAAACCATACATTTTTAAAAACATTTTTAAAAACATATTTAATTTTATATCTGTAATTTATAAAATATTGCATCTCCCAAACTAAATCTTACGTATTATTTGAAAGGATCTTCATTAAGTATGAAATAAAAATGGCTAATATAACAATGGAAATATAGTTATATATCTAAAACAATAGTTATTAAAAAAACTAATAAGTATTACATCAAATACAAAAAATATATTTAGGAAGATAATTAAATTATTTTAAAATCTGTAGGATGAACTTAAGTTATTATGTTTTAATTAAAACATAGGCCAGCTCCGTGGTATAGTGGTCAATGTACCTGGCCACGAACCTAGGGTGTCCAGGGTCCCGTATAAGCAGTAAACATTCGTCGCCACTTGTATTGTGGATTCATGAGATGGAACTTTATATGGACTGGGGTATGGAGGGGGAGGTGGAGGGGGAGAAGTCCATCTTCGTGAATCCTCGAATGCTCATAAATCACTTCTTTCGACTAAATTTTATTACATATTAGCATTTGAAGATATTACGTGTTGAAGTGTTGTTTAATTCTATCGAAGCCACGGGCAAATGCTTATTGTGAATACAATTATAGATTATAAATTATGTACGCTTAAATCAAAACGTAAATTTGGCAAAAAAAAAATCACCAATATGCTGTGCAGCCCTTAACCTCCCCGAAACGACTGTTCCAGGCTCTAACATAATATAACTATAGAACTCTCTGACAAGACATCTTGTGAATGTGAGGAATGCCCGGTCTCCACCGTGGTTCGGATTCCACGTTAAACTGTAGGTCCTTCATTTCATCTCACAATCACCCTACCATTACACATTAGCGTAAGTGCGTATAACCCGAACGGGTAGTAAGACGCGGTGCTAATAATAATAATAATAATAATAAACTATAGAACTCAGCCATAGCGTCACAAGCGATGCGAGACTCAATACAGCTCCTAATAAGGCATTATGTACTCGATTGAAGAAAGGAAGAAGGAAGAAATAAGTTTCACGGCACTGGAAAGGGAGAGGAAACTGGTCTACCATCACACAGCAGCGAGGCGTGTAATCTTGACGCCGCAAATAATGTTATCCTTTAATTTCATGCGCTAGGAAGTACACGTTTAATCTTCCTAATCGATGTCAATTTCCGATTATCAGCTAGGATAGTCAGATTTTATGTGATTATGTGCAGCCTTTATTGGAGAAATACTTCAAATATTTTCGATCAATATAAATTTAATTTGAGAAATAAGTGTACTTAACTAGGAAAATAAAGTTGCATATGTATTCAAATAATACAAATTTGATATATTTTTGTACATTCTGATTTTAGTGGAGTTTATAACTTTTATCGATGGTATAAATGATAGGAAGATCCAATAATCGATCTTTATAATTTTTGACCTTCTTTCTCTTTCTTTGCTGCAAGTAAACTCAAAAAGAGGTAGTCCATGGTCAGATTAAGACGGGAGTACTTCTATTGTACTAATTATGTCTCAGAATGTGGAGTAAGCTATATTATCACACTAAATCATCAGTGATCGAAACACTGTCAAATAAACCAGGCGGGAGAAGTTAACACAGCTTACTGTTGGTTTTTGGTACCAAGCCTAGAGCAAAATCGTAATTAGTGGAGTAGTGCTCACTCACTATAGGATTATTGTTTCAATGTACTTTTTGTTTGGTTCTGCCATAGTAAATTTAAATTATTTATTTAGGTTCTCATTGAAAATATACCTTCATGTAAGAGATATATTAGTGATTCAATAATAATTGCATTCATTTGACTAATTATTTTGTTTATTGCAACAATGCCTCCACGTAAAGAGATAAAATATTAATACAGGGGCTGCACAAAATGAAAACGATATATTTTATTGATCATTGCAATAATTTCTCCACGTGTGAGAGACAATAATAATACAAGCCACTGTACAAATTTAAAATATGTATTTTAGTATTAATTTCAACAATAACTTCCCGTAAAAAATAAGATCTTGATACAAGGACTGAAAACAGTTAAACTACTTATTTTTATTCCTTAAAACGTGTCTGAATTTGTTTTTGGTAACTTATATGATTCACTGAAAGCCAGTGAATTTCTTTCTTTTCAATGCGAGTGAAGTCGTAGACATAAGCTACATTTGCCTCATGGCTTCTTTGGTGCTGACTGACATCTCTGAAAAGTAACTAGACCAAATTATGCATCCCTACACCGAACCATATGATCTGCGAAAACATGTGTTTAGCAGCTTCCACTTCTGACAGTAAAATTTTAGGTCTATACAAGAAACCTATTTCACGGTTTTATTTATTTTTTATTTACTATTGGCCTTGATATGTTGATAGCCTAGTACAAATTATTAATTTTTTCTAGATTATATATTTTTTAAACTCAGCATTTAATCCCATATTAGTTTTTATTATAGTAAATAAATATTTTTAATAAACATTTTTTTTCAAGTATTTGTTGTTAATTGTATTAATAACAACATTAGAAATGTGAAAAATCTGAATGTGTAGAATTACACATAGAAAAAAACAGCCATAAACCTTTTTAACAGTATTACAATATATCGGTAGCCTGGCGGTCTAGGGGTAAGGTGTCAGATTTATGTGCTGGGGGCCCGGGGTTCAATCCTCGGTCTAGGCACAGATTTATCTGATTGCCAAACCCTTCCTTCACCTCTGACAAGACGTGTATTAATCACAACTTGTAAATGTGTGGAATGCCAGGCCTCCACCGTGGTTCGGATTACATGTTAAACTGTAAGTCCTCCCTTTCATCTCACAATCACCCTACCATATTACACATTAGCGTAAGTGCTAATAACCCCAACGGGTTAGCAGCACTAATAATAATAATACAACATATTAGAAAACTATCTAAAGTAGTTTAAAGTAAGGAGTGGTAATAAAGTTAAAACTTAGATATAAAACTCAGGAATAGTTATAACAAAATATATAGATTTCCAATTGAATGAATTAGATAGTTTTCAAAATTGGTGTATGAATTAAGTGACCTTTAATATTCAAACGATTGATTACATTTTGCTTTTAATGAGCTAAAAAATGTCACATACAAAAATTTTCAAAAAAGTGTTATAACATCGTCAACTGAATTAAAACATTGGTTGACGATACGTCTAAAATACACATATTACATATTGAAATTTAATTTCAAAACTTGGATACAGCAAATTAAGGACAAGAACAAATTTTAAAGATCAACAATATTGTAATTTAGGTAATAAAATTGAATTAGTGGGTTAGCATCGCCAAATGAGGTTTAATAAAGTTATGAAAATGTTCTTGTTACAACGTTTATTAAGAATTTAATAATTTTTATTTTAAGGCTATCTATAAAATATAAGCCTTATCTAGACAAATTTTAGAAACAGTTCCTCTAAAAAAATTGATGTATTTATGTTATATTATTAAATAAATTTACAAACCATTGTGACTGTGTGTAATGTGAGAGTTTGTCTAATGTATGTTTTATATGTTCTACAGCCTCAATTTGAGGTTATGAAATGTAAAACACAATTAAAAATTCAACATTTACTATTATTGTATAAGTGCTATATAACATTCAAACTTTTGTGTACAGAATAATAAAAAACTGTTACCTCTAGAAAAATTTCAGGTTTCATCCAGGTAAACAAAATCTACATATATTGAATCGGACATATGCTGGAGGTATTCTCGAAGAAAATATATTCTCTTTGCACATATGTTAGGTTCTTCTATCAAAGGCTTTCTTCCAATATCTTTCTGCCACTTGAAGCCCATGACTTTGAGAAGTTTCGACAAGGTCGATTTACCTCTTTGGAAATCGATTTATGCGGTCCTAATTGCCAACAAAATAGTCCATCGACACATGTTTACCTGGAAAGGTATATAATAGAATAATCAATATTAATCAGTGACAAATAAATATACATCAAACAATGTTGAAATTTCTATGGTGAAATAATTTTGTAGCGTACCCCTTGAATAATTATTGGATTATAGATTAGCCTGCCAACAAGAAGCCAGGGAGTGCCAAAACTTGTACATATAAGAGATTATTTTAGATAAAACATCGAATAATGAATAGTTTTACATTGTCATTCTACTCACATGGATATGTAAAAAAGATATTTTAATGACCTAATGATAACTTGAAATTTTTTTTTTATTTACACATTTAAAAAATATATTGACAATTGACGAACATGTGTTTTTACCTTTGCTACATCATATTGTTTGTTTGATTAATTTATTTATGCATGAAAAGTCAACTTTATTTATATATAACCTAATATTCCAAGAACCAACAGGTGAAAAAAAAATACAAGTTGACCTTTATATTTGCACTAGCCTTCGTGATACATTCTGTAGATAGCCTGACGAACAGAATATCTTGTAAAATCATCAAGAGTTTCTATAGATACTCTAGGCCTTGGTTATTTCTTTCTGATCTTTCCAGGAGTTTCAACATGATCTATTTTCTTGCTATAATAACTGGAATATAAAAAAATAAATCAATGTGTAGGCCTATATTGCTAACATGACAAAGAGTATTGTTTATTTAAGACTTTTATTTTTGTAACATCATTATATCAAAATACGTTATATGTTCTAGAAATTAATTATTTGAAATTAAATCGTTTGAGGTGTGCTTGCTATTGAGGCAGGATATTCTGCCTTAAAAAGAGCGAGGTGAGCAAGAAAACCCCTATTTTTAATTGATGCGTTGATATTTTTGATTAATTAAAATAAATATATGAGAGAGAAGGAATATTTTATTTGGGGGAAAAAAAATATGATAGTTTGTGTACAGTATCCTTATAAGTTTCACTACACAGAAAGCACGAACGAACCTCAACCAATGGATTGCAGGAACTACAAGCCTTAAAACAAGTGACTCCATGGATATGTAGCTTGTAATTATGTAAATAAAACTGTTTTTTATCCTCACCGTGTCACAGTGTTAACACTGAGTTTAAAGTATCTTGCTCTTTTTTCTGCCACGTTTAATGAATCGAATTCGTCCATCATCTTTTGTCTAATTACAGCTGCAATGTTGATGATGTCCTCTTGTGTCTGTTGTGTGCATGTCTCTCTTTCTTCTTCCTTGAAAAGTTGGCCCCTTCTCCATTGATGTTTTCCTGTGTTTGGACAGACTAATGCTCGGGGGAAAAAAGACAGATTACTAACTAAACCTAAGTTTTACACAACCTCAAGCTTATGCTCGACTTTACAATCTGTTATATTATATTGTTTTAATATGTAGGCCTATTTATAATTACTTTAAATAATTTAACAAACAAAAATCAATATCCTAGAAAATATGCTTAGGCCTATAAAATAAATGACAATGAAAAATCAAAATCTATCCTAATTAACAAAAATCTATTTTAGATGCACTCCTCTTAAACACTTATAACAAAGTCTATAATAAAAATACATTAACTTATAACTTGAAGTTTTTTCTTGGTATTTATTTAATCAAAACTGGAGAAAGACTCACAAGTAATTTTTATTACACTTCACAGATTTTTTTTGTAATACCATAAAAATCCTAAAACTTGAGGTTTAGCTTAAAGGTCAACACAAAACAATCTTGGGATTAAAATATTTAGTTTATAGTCTTGATACACTTAAATTTTCGAAAAAATTATATCGATCACTGAGAAACACTCACTATATTTTAATCACACGCTTTAATGTTAAATTAAATAAATACATATTCAATGATCACTAAAAAAACGTTTATTTTCCAAGGATAACACGCTTACACACAGAAATAATATTCACAAAAGAACACACAGATTACTAAGTAGCCGAAATAAAATTCAAAAAAGGCACTCGATTATTCAAATTTGTAATAAAATTAGTAACGGTAGCATAGACACGCCTAAATACAAATCAATAGACTCAACTAAAAAAATATTTTGTTCTTCAACTTGTTGACTCACGCAAGTGGTTTTATAAACTGTATTTTATACGATAATTCACTGTTATAATGTATATATAAAATTGTTAGATTTTTTTTATGATAATATCTGTTTGGTTGGTTGTTTAGTATTCAAGTTTTCTTTTGATGTTTAATTCTAATTAATTAGTAAAAGCAAGAGAGTGTTAAAAGTGGTCGTATATGCAGAAAACAAATATGGCCACTGGATAGAAGCTATGCTGCCAGTTCATGACGTTGAGGAACTCGTTGCAGGTTGGACGGTGAGTTGTATTAATACTCATGTTTATAAAATTTAAAATTTATATTATTTCACAAATATTTTGTATGTTTTTCCCTCTTTATTATCACAAACCATTTATTTATGTTAAAGGTATATGAGGGCAGTTATATAAATATCAATAACGGAATATCATAACATTAATTGTACAATTTCACGCTCTATTTAACCTGTAATTGCCACAAGAGTTAAAAGAAAAACTAGAAAGAATTTACTAGACTTTTTTTCTATAATTTGATTATGGAAAATAAAATTGTATTTTAACCTTTGGGGAAGTAATGTTAAAAGTGAATGAAAATATTTTTTAGTGACAGTAATAGTAGTAATTAGTAAATAATAATTATTTCCAAATATGTTGACAAAGGTTACTTTCAGACAAGGTTGGCATTACTGACACCATCTGATTACTTATACTAGCTGTCCTGTAAAACCAAAGAAGTGATAATTTCACTGTAGTAATAAATAGGTATAAATCATAAGCAATAAAATATGATTAAAAAATAATTTTTTGTTTTTATAAATGAATATGAAATATTTTTTAAATGACCGTTTTTTTTTGCTGACATCGTATAGAAATAATACTATTTTTAAACCCTTTCTGAGATAAACCTATTTTGTGCACCTACTTTAAGAAACTTGATACTAGACCGAGAAGGATAAATTATAGAACAAGAAAAGGCAGAACATAATATAGCCTACTGTGAATGAAACGAGACTTATAGAGGTAACCTGCATCCCTCATTATCAGCTGGTTGATAGATCCACTAAAACTTTAATTAATTTACCCAATTGAGACTTTTAAGCAATCAATTGAAGCGAGCAAATAAAAAAGCCGTGTTACATTTAATGGAACCCTGTCTCGACGTAAAGAGCTACCAGCAGCCAGAAAGTTTGTCAACACTTCTTTTATGAGCTTTATCCGTGTTGTACTACACGTTCAGGCTCTCTGTATATTTACACTACAGACATGGATGGGAATGGATGTATATATTTACGCATTTACGTAGAAGAGGGAGATAGGATTTTGGGTAAAAAACTGAGCACACCTAACTGAGGCTTGAACCCAAATCTTACTATCACCACCTATCAAGTCTAATTCAAGACCATAATGTGTTTGTCAAATACATTGTATCTAAATTTACATCAAGATTTTGGATAAATATCTAAGGAAACACAATCACAGAAAACTGGACTGTCGTTGTTGGAAAGATTGGGGTTGGAATACCAGTACGTATCTCAATCACCCTCCACACTGATGCGGGTACATTTAATCTAAACAATTCTTACTAATTTATACCACATTAGATTAATCAATATGTTATTTGCATTAATACTGAAGGTGTATTAAGAATCAACGAAAAAATGATAGATATATATTTTTGTTTTATAAAACTATATAAATTACAAAACAAATGTAATTTTTTTTTTACAAAAAAAATCTATTTTAAATAGACGCTGGTATAATAGATTGTCTTTTTCACGCTGAGACCAAATGAATCAGCGAATTATTAGACGTTCTCAAAGATCAAGCCTTGAAGGACTGAACTAGCCGTGTACGTCATTTCCTCCTAGCCAGTATACTTGAACAGGGCGTAGTTGCATGTGTATTAACAAAGAAAACAATTCCCATCGGATTCTCTTTATGTGACGTTCAGGAAGGGCGAGAACCCCTTTGTTAGTCTACCTTCAAGGGTTGGGTTTGTATAAAAATTCAAAAGACTTACCTTGTATTTTTTTAGGGGTCATACGTAAATAGAAATGAAATAACAAGATTGTGTTTATAATTATAAATTAATTGTTACTTCAAAAATATATAAGCAAGAAATTGTAAGGAGAAAATAGGGAAGCTTGAAAATTAAAAATTTCATTAAATTATAATTCCACCTCTATTTAAAATCAATCAATAATTACTAACAATATATTTTGTGGTTACTATTATGTAGCAAAACGAGGATACTATTTTTACTTATTACTAGAATATTGTCGTCACCATGAGTAAAAGTGATACGATTATGAACTTAGGTTAAATGGAGGGTCAAAATAACTTTGAATCAAGCGTAGGTGAAAGTAAAACAGAAATAAGAATAGGCATTAAACTATTTTTCGTTGAGTATCATTCATCGGTTATTTTGGCAAAAATATTATTATTTTGTATGTGAAGAACTAGTCTTCTATCCGATAATAATATTTTGTCCAAACGAACGAAATCCCACAAAATTACTACAAGGAATAAAATATAAAACCTAAAATTAAGAATTTATTCCGCAATCAGAGTACGAATAATTTCAAAAGAATGTTCTCAATAAAATCACTTAAATTCTCAGGGAACAAGTCCATTGTGGCTTATTACAGTTGTCATTCCACTGTTCTGGTAATAAATCATTAGTAATCAATTTCAATGCAATGAGCTCCTCACCACAATGAAGACAAATCACTTTCCATTTGAACTTGGGGTGTCTTTTATGAACTAATAGTCCATGATGTTGACTTATTCGAGACATACTATCTAACTTTCATTCTCACACTATTAATTTTTGGACTAGCTTTGTAATTCCATACTTCTTAAATCTTCATAATCTTTTCCAATTATTATAAAGTTTTTAAATTTTATCAAGAAAACGTTTGATTCTATATCCTGATGAGTAACTTGAACCAGAATGTAGAAATTAACAAATTAAAAACAATTGTTTAATTTATTTTAAATGCCATTTAAAAGTATATATGTATATATAAACACTTTATATATTTTGTACTGCGTCTTACTACCCGTTTGAGTTATACGCTTACGTACTATTTGCATCAAGGTAAAGTGGAAAATTATTTTTGGAAAAACCAGCTTCAGTATACCTGACTGAGATTCGAATTTTCATGTCCTCATCATTGGCAGTCCAGTCTACTGCAAGGGTGTCTTCTTAGACTGGTCAACCACCGAACGAGGCTTTATGCAATATCTTAGAAAAACATGAGTATAATAGTGTAGTATATTACATAGAACTAGACTTACTAGGATCTAGAACCGTGGTTAGGGTATTGACTGTCAAACTTGATTAGAAGAGACCATTGGGATGTCATAGGGCCAGTTTCATAGTCAGACCTCGCACCACTCAAGTGTAGTGCTATACTAAATACAAGAAGTCGCCTATTTAAACTCGAATACATATGAAACATGCCCATTACATTCTTCTCTAGGTAGGTGCTATCTTGTATTTAGTTTAGCACCGCACTTGAGGCATACCAAGTCCAAATATGAAACTGGCCTCTTGACGTAAATGGAAGTATAACATTAGAATGGTTCTGAAATAGATAGGGTGTAATGAGTTGGACTGGATAGAACTAGTTCAAGATAGGATTAGTGTAATACTTTTGTGAGTACGGTAATGAACGTTTCAGCTCTTAACGGCAAAGAGTAATTCTCACTCATGACTGCCGAGGACGGTAGAGGTTCGATACCAGTTGGATGCGCTGAGGATGGCCTTCCCTGAAAGTTTTTTCCAATCTTCTTCCATGAAAATTTGGGTGTACATTCATAAATGAAGGGAGTAACACATACGTATCTAAAGTATCTTTACTTGGTATTCTACTGTTTAAAATGTATATAAATAATATCAAAATAATTATGTAATTAAAGCATTAATGATAATTATAATTATATTTAAATTTTTTTAATAATTCATATGAAGCTATAAGCTTTAAATTATATTATGTATACTATTCATACTTTCTTTAATTTTAATAAATTAGATTGCATTTATTTTGTGTTAAATATGGAGCTTATAAATACAAAAAAATTGATGAAATTATGGATACTTACACAGAATGTATACATAAAATGATAGCTGTTCCAGTATCTTAAGATTAATTAAAATATGGCTTCATTTACATTTAAATATCTTTTGACCAAATCTAGAATAATACAATTCTCAAATAAAATAATGAACAATTTTTTTTTAATAAGTATAATATTTATTACAACAATATATTATTAATAATATTAAATCAAATAACGAATGTGTATTCTAAATGTTTAAAAGCATTATAGAAAGACTGTTTAAGTTCAATACCACATTTTAAAAAAAGTCTAACTAGATTAGTAAAAAAACGCCTTAAACATGTGATACTATAATCATTTATAAGCAAAATTAATATTTAAATAATACTTTAAATAATGTTAACAAGAGTTTATACAATGTGTGTATACATCAATATAAATATAATAAAACCGTTTTTTTCTGTAATTTGATTTATTCTATCGGTTTGTTTCCAGTAAACTTAAAATGTACCCATCGGATTTAGGTGGTATTTCTTATATTATATTCCTTAGATTAAAGAATAAAGGATAACGTCTTAGCCACCACGCTCTAATCAGCGAGTGTAGCAATGTCAAAAAACTGATTGATGGTGTGGTTACGTTGGCGTTTTAAATTTGATAGGGTTTGAATGAAATATTAACTTTTAATACATATCTCATCATTTGGTGAGGCTCCTCAGGAATGAGATGTTGGGAAATATCGACAAAACATAATGTATTTTTTTTTCGATCTTACTTGAATTGTCAAATAAAATGCAATCTAAAGAAAATTTACAGAATACATTAATCATCTTAAATCCATAGAGAAACAATATATTTTGTTGATTGTTTTATATTAACAATAATAGATAAAAAGGGATTCTTTAACAAATGAAACTTAAACATAGGAAACTTTCAATATATTTATCTGATTTGATCTTACATTTACATTGATACATATGTAGAAAACAAGATTAATTCTTCCATAAAAAAACCAGCAAGACATAGCAGATAGCCAACTATTTGAATGTTAAAAAATGTAGGTATTTTAATAAAATTGTTATAGTCATTTTATTTTGTTTAGCCTATCTTTACCCCACTCTATAAATCTTAAGTGGAAACACATTTCAGTTTTAGTTAACTTTGTAAAATGTGAACAAAATATCTAATTCCATTGTGGTTCACTCACTATTGTTTGGAGTTGTTGTATATTGAAATATTGACACCTTAAAACCTGTTACCTCCAGTGTGTGTATTACAAACCCAAGAAAAATAGAAAGTTGCATTTTTCAAGTATACTTATTTAAACATCAATGCGTGCACCTTGGGTGAATTTAAAAAAATCAAATATGTCAAGTATAAGGTCTTAAACCACGTGTCAACTGGGAAGTGCATCTTTAAATTCAATTAACCGAGCCATTTTGAAATTTAAATAAGTAGTTGGTGAATTCCTATGGGTGTTCACATTTGCCTATTTTATTGCATACATAGTGATCCTAGCACATTAAAGAAAGTCACTACCTATTCGGGTAGATAAAGAAACAAGTAACATAGAAAGATCAAACTTTGTAATATCCACTTGCTTTGGGAAACCTTAGTTTTGTTTTTACACATATTGTGAGTCTTAAGTATTAAACTCCGTGAGTAATGGTGATGAAGTATGTCGAGCAAAGGTCCATAATCGCGAGTATAAATTTGTGTATAGAGAAGTTATAACTTAACATTCAAAATTAATTTCAGATTTTACACATATTTATTTTGATATTGTGTTTAATAAGCCTACGATTCTATTTTTGTAACACAATGTAAAACAATATAGGATTAATACTTATATATCATTTATGATTTGGTTACTCTTCTCTGTGATAATGTTATAAAGCATAAAAAACAAAGATACGTGATAAATTCCCAGTGTCGATAACGAATATAACCGATAGGTTTTTATGTTTGTTCGAATTTTTGTGGTGTTTCCTCTACCTTCTAGGTAGTAAACACGATAAAAAAAAGAGCATCAAACAATCAATTTTTAGAACGTTTGTCTCTCCAGCCATTTGTTTGTCTTCAGTAAACATAAAATTATTTATCGGCACGAGAATGGACTTCTTCTGTTGTACTACAATTTTTTTCAGGGAACGATGGTAAGCTAAATACCACCACACTATCTTATTAGCGAGTGAAGTAGTGTCGATAAAACCTGGCCGTAATCAGTGAACATTCGTCGCGGTTGGTATTTTGGGTACATAAAATGGCACATGATATGAGCTGGGGTTGCGGCGGGAGAGGGGATGGAGGTTAGCTCGTGTTTCTTCTTTAATCTTCGTACGTGCATAAAACTGCTCTTCATTATTTTCTAGCACTTGAAGTTGTCGAATGAGTTGATATATTATTTAATGTGAGTGAATAGGTGGGGAAGTATTAGTATTATAATATAAAGGAAACAAGGGTAAGTTGGCATTAATAACTTTAAAGCTCATTATCGCATCTACAAATATATTCCTAGTAAGCTAGCTCTATCCAGTCTACCTCAATAAACCCTATCTCTTTCAGGTTCATTCTAGAGTTATCCTCCAATCTGCGTCTTGGTCTTTCCAATGGTCTCTCCCAATTGGTTTGCCAGTCACTGCACTGAACAAGGTTCTAGAATCTCTCATTCTCAGTGCATGTCCTACCCATCATACCCTACCAGATTTGATTATCCTAACAATGTCTTGTGATAAGTACAGGATATGTAACACAATATTACGTAGCCTCCTCTCCTCCCCAGTAGTCTCGTCCATTTTTGGACGAAATATATTCCTTTGCACCTTGTTTTCAAACACCCTCAATTTTCTTTTCGCCATGTAAGTTAAGAGAGACCTTTCACTCCCAACAACTCACAAATTTATTATTTTATATATTCTGAGATTTTCATTCCTGTAGAGCCATTGAGATGACAACAATTACTAACCGAGCAATAACATGCATTTATTGACTGTATTATACTCGTATACTAAATTTTATCATTGTTGCTAGTTAAAATCGTTACCAAATATTTAAACTCATTAACTCTGTCAAATGAAATGTTTATCACAGTAATCTATAAATTCTCGTTACTAATCTGTGTTCTCTCTAAGATAATAAACTTAGTTCTTTAGCACTCACTTTTAAACCTATTTCCTTTCTAGCCTATAGTAAAATTTTGCATTTTTTCAAACCTTTTCATTCTATTTCCAAACATCTGTGTATCCTAATACTTGCATTACATCGTTTAAAGTTAACCCATCCTAACTATCTTATATTACCTTAATATCATATTCTTAGGCTAGATTAAAAATTAATG
The DNA here is from genome assembly GCA_901482245.1 of Timema douglasi. NCBI lineage: Eukaryota > Metazoa > Arthropoda > Insecta > Phasmatodea > Timematidae > Timema > Timema douglasi. Next base: position 173,655 of record CABEEJ010000260.1, read on the forward strand.
GGGAAAGTGAGTTTCCTATTTTCAACAAATAATGTATTTCAAATTTATCCGAAAAGTAACATCCAACTCATAACATACCACGCGTATCATATAAACATACCTCAATTAGCTCAAGTTTTTGTGTATCCCAAACATAATTATAATTTCATAAAATTTGTTTCTTTTAGATGAACCATAAGGATTTATATATATATATATAATTGATGAACTGTATTGTATTTCTAGACCAAATATTTTCAATTATAATTTATTTGGGGTATTTAACGTGCACTTTCTAAACCAACTGATTATATCAACATACAACTTAACCAACATAAATCAAGGACATACATAACATCCAGCCCATGGCCGTTAATTCATGACTGTGAAAGGGGAAACTCGCATTTCACCAGTAATAAAGGTTTCTGCCATGCCAGGAATTTAACTCTAGACTCTTGGCTCAGTAGACTAACACACTACCAACTGAGCTAAGTTGTCGGACCCCACAAAATTAATATAAATAATGTAAAGAAAATTAATGTTTATGTATTATTTTTATAAATTGGTCTTAGTGTCACAAATATCTTATGTATTACTATCCTAAAATTTATGTATACAACTAGATTTGATATATAATTATGTAAGATTTTAACTTATAAGAATTGAAAAATAGAGTAGAAATGTGAGCATATAGTAACTTGTTTGTTTCAGTTCCCCGTGTCGATATTGTGGACGAGCGAGGGGACTCGATCCCGGACAAGTTCTACAAGGCTGGTAGCACCATAGAATTGAGGTGTGAAGTGAGTGAAGTTCCTCATCCTTCATACGTCACCTGGAGACACGGAACACGCATGCTCAATTACGATACATCGCGAGGAGGTATCAGGTATGTTGCTGCTATCTTTTATTACTTATAGTCATACCGTCTGTAATTGATTGGTTACTATTTTAAAGATCCTTAACACAATTGTTTTTGTTAATTTATTTAATGACCTGTACACTTTTATGTTTCGCTTTACTTCTCTATGAAACACAAGCTTCAACCAGTCAGGTCCATTGCTAGAACAAGTGTATCGTATATTTATTTTGACAGTACCGACATAGCTAGTATCTTCTATAGAAACGGCGGCAAAATCTTTATCTTATAGTATGCAACACGACACCCACCCTGAACGGAAATACTTTCAAGATTTATACGTAAAAATGTTTAAAGCTACGTTAAATACAAACTCTACATATAATAAACATATCAATAAAAAAAACATATATATATATATATACAATGCAATGAATAATACATGTATATAAAATAACACTTAACAAATTAAGTCTACTAGTAGTTGGGAAAAGGTAAAACAAGAATGTTATACGTTATTTGTTATTAATGTGTGTAATTTTGCAATGAGAGTGGTCAGTAGACATAGTTTTACAACGACTCTCTTTGACACTCCCGAATATGTTCTCGTGATGCCAGCTCGCACCAACCCATCGCTTTCAGGATTAAGCTCGACGCTGCAAGCTATATTCCAATGGAGAAGGGGTTGGAGCAATTGGAGGGGGGCAAGTTTTCATCTAGGACGAGAGCCATATCCTCTGCCTTTAAGCTAGACTAATCGCTCCTTTCGATAGAGTTTATTCAACTTGTATACTCGAATATCTATTTCTACCAAGGTAGTCAGTGTATCTCTAATTATAATGGGTTCCGGTGCTTAGAGTACAAGATATTGGGTTGAGAAGACATGGCAGTTAAAGATCGGGAATTAAATCAAATCTCTATTAATGTTAGACAAGTGTACATTTCTTCATACACTAACAAAAATATTTCCACAATGCAATTGAGATGAGATTTTACTTTCTTACCTTCCGTTTACCAAAGCCTTCAAAAATGAGGGGATCTTGGTGGAGTAAAATGCCAATCGACGTTGTTCTTTATCAACCAATCCATTAACTTGTGTTGATGAGGGTAATATGTGGAAATATTTAAAATATCTTGAATTTCATGGTCGGTACACACAAATTTGTTGCATTATCTGAATATAGGTGAGAACCTTTCCTTTGGTGAGGCATTAAACTTTTTAAGACCCCAAGGAAATTTTAAGTAATCAGTTCACTTACCAACTCTATATGAATTTCCTTCCTTGTGAATGAAACAAAACCTTTCATGTCGGTTCTTAATGTGGTGTTTCCACGTCCACGACTAGGTTTAAAATAAACAGGACCGTAAGAATCCCCTTCAGTTTGTATGAATGATCTTAATGGTTGTAATATCTGCTGTGGTTGCTCACCCATGAGCTTAAATGTAGACTTAAGGTTGACCTCGAAACATTTGGAGCTATTTAAAACTATTTGAATTAGTTATTTACGACCATATTTTGGCATACATCTCTGTCTTGTGTCTGCAAGTAGTGATTTTGGATCCGTGTGTAGTTGCTTCACATGTTCATGTTGTAAAATGAAGTACCTTAGTTGATACTGGACGGGTAAGACAATTGTATATTTTTTGTTGTATGGTGAAGAAGATTTCTGAATTCTACTTCAAATCCTATTATTTCCTTGTTATCTAAGAGTTTATACAATGATTTGAGTTTACTTTTTGAGATAATTATATTTGAATACAGTAAGACTTCCAGCTCTTCTGTAAAACCTGTTTGATGGACATACTTAATTGTTAAGCACCGGTTGCAAATCTTGTACGTTTAACTGCCATGTTTGACAAATAAGTGAAGGTGCTTCCACCTTAACAATACACTGGAAGTTGGAAAAAATTAGCTCTTATTCGCTGCAATTTGACCAACGACAAATACTTGTCAATAGGAGTTTGATGCTCACTGGTTATCATTGTGATTGTTAATTTACACATTTATAGTATGTTAATTGAATCGTCTAGCTTGCAGGATAGTGTAGATTCTTATTCATTCTCAAACTAATGTGGTCCATGTGGCCATTATTCTGCATTCAGCATATGATTAGGTGTTGTACCCTTGGATATATAATCAGCGGAATCGTCTTAAAACCACACATGTGTCCATTTATAAGTAATCTCTGTCAAGGTCAGATAATAATCTAATATCTATACATTATTTGAACACAATTTCCTCAATACAGGCATTTGGCTTAGATGAATGGCGTCATGGGAAAAGTGAAATTTAGGCACCCAATACCTCCCCTTTCTATTAGCTTGTTCCCTAAGTAATATATAAAATTCATGTGCTTTCTTTGTTAATTATTATTATGATTAATATTATTCATAATATCATAGTATTATACTCTCTAAACTTTGTAATTTTGGCCTAACTCACTCATATATAAATTGGTTTGGTAGTTATTTACATGGAAGAACTTTCACAATTAAATATATTCTCACTCCTCCAACACATTTTTAGCTCCTTGTGATAAATATATCAAAGTTCTAATTTAGGTCCTCTTCTCTTTAATGTGTTCATTGATTATCATGGCAAACACTTAACCTCATCTAGGTATTTACTCTTTGCGGATGATGTGAAATTATTTAAAATTATAACTTAAACTGTGTATTGTCTAGACTTACAAAACGACATAAATGGTATTTTAGATTGGTCTATTGATGATGGAAAGTCTATTAATAAATCTAATACCAAATTTATATCTTTCATAAGGAATACTAATCCCAACTATTTTTTATTTATAATCTGGACAGTGATTACATAGTTCGCTCTAGTTATATAAATGATCTAGGTGTTCTCCTGGATGATAAACTCTACTTACACTATCCTGTTGATTATATCCCAATCATTGAAATTACTTGGACTTATTAAATTTATTGCCTCTTCATTTATGTCTGTACTTTGCCCTGGTTAGACCCAAGCAAAAATATGCTACTGTTGCTTGGAATTCCAACATCTTAGCTGACTGTCTCAGGTTAGAAAACGTTCAAAAAAAATTGCTTTGATAAATTCATTACCAACCAGTTTTATTATTACTATGTCAGAATTCGAAACCTCTTAGGGCTCCCAACTCTCTACTCGCGTGGACTTTATTGTGACAGCCTTTATGTATTTATTATTTTCAATAGCTTAATTTCTTGTAAATTTGCCCTCAATCAGGTAGGTATTCTTGTCCTTTCTCGGGCCTCTCGCAACCATAAATTATTTTTTCTCAATAAATCTTACAAGAAGAGCCCTATGGCCAGTTTTACTCACAGCGCTAATCCAGATTTGTTGAATCCGACTTTTATCACAAAAGAAAGGCAAAACTCAGATAGTTATTTAAGGAACTCCCTTACAACTAATTAACTTTGTAGAGGTTCTGATTCGAATGATTTAATACTGTGCACTGTGCAGCTCTTGAAGCCAGAAATCAAGGAACAGAGAACTACAACTAATATATAAATTCACTTTTTACTTTTCAAATCTAATCTTTTTTTAAATTTCTCAAAATTAATACACTAAATTTCAATATATGCATAGTCACATCATCCTTTGATTCTTTCAACTTAGTTTTAGGTGTAATTGACACAAATATTTATTTTAAAATCTACCTAATTTTTAGATGTTTGTTACAATTTCAACATATTCAAAATTAAAATATATCATAGCTTGTAACTATTTTTACCAAATCTTTTACCAATATCATTTATATATTGTGCATGTATATTATATTAATATTACATAGTTATGGTTCTTTCAATTCAATCTAATACAACTTGGCCAACTTAGATTGACCTAAAATTTAATTTTTTTTTTCTTAAAATGTTCTTAAACGTTCCTTAATAAGCATTTTAATTCTTTTTTCAAAAATCCTTGAGACATTTGAAACAGAAAACTAAACTCTTGATCTTTTGGGTCTTCTCAGAAATAGATAGCTTTTTGTAAATGTCACAATGATATATTTGATGAGATTGGTCACATAATTCACCTTTTAAATCAAATTGAGTCTCTTTTTTATTGAGCATAGTCTTAAAATGCCCAACAAACTTTACAGTTGATTGTGATGTATTTTTTCATGGGGCATGGTTGTATTCTACGGATTATAATATTTGACATACATTTTATGTAGGCCTAAAATCAATAAGCTTCTACATTGTCATTAACATGTTCACTTTTATGGTTGACTTCCATTCATGGTGCGTCATGTTTTCCGATTTCGGGTACGGTCAGACCGGGCGGGTGAGCGTCTAAAAAATGAAATAGAACACATTGGTTGTAATGAGAGGTGGCCAGACTGGGGTGCGCGCGCTTGAAGATAGAACTAGACATTTTAAAGCGCGCGCGCTTGAATCGGAACAGTCTAGTTTACAGTCGCCGGGCAATATTATTGTAATTTGGTTCATTGAGTGCTAGGAAAGTTTCTCAATTGGACATGAGATTTGACTTTTTTATAATTATTGATAGGCTTAGCACACTTACTACTAGTGGCCTAATATAATTATTAGGACCATACACTCTCTCTCTCTCTCTCTATCTTTCTCTCTCTCTCTTTCTCTCTCTATCTTTCTCTCTCTCTCTTTCTCTCTCTATATATATATATTTAAAAGTAATATGTTAAAATAATTCCAATATTTTAATCACAGTAGTCCTTTACAATAATAAGAATCATCATTATCGTGGAGAGAAGATAGGAAAACCACGACAATAAATCACTTGTCAAAATCCACCCTCAGTTCACTGGGCCTAAATTTGAACCTTTGCATCCTCGTAAATAACTATCGAGAGCTGTCTGTTAATCACGCGCTCGCTCTCACGCTTGTAAATCTGGCCAACCCTTACATGTGATAAGATGTATCAGTACTTTGTACCACGTTTTTTGTCGGTTGATTTAAAGCTGTCAAAGCTCTAAGATATTTATTTGTTTCTTCTAAGAATCGCCGTAGACATTTAGCTGCTTCTACCCTTGACTTCTCAAATAAAAACTATATTTGTTAACCCACAAAATCTCCTTTATTTTCATATCGCTCTTTCATTAAAGTCGACGCCATCTTATAAGTGATGGCTGAACTTTCTAAAAATTAGATTATTTTGATTGAATTACCCTTTACCGACGCTTTTAATTAATTTAACAACTGAATATTTTGTAAACCACCATTTGAAGTTTTGTAGTGTATAAGTGAATGTAATGTGCCATTAAACCCCAAAAATTTGTTATAATCGCCCTGAAATGTCAGTTAATTAACTATTGGTAACCTGATGGCTTGTGTCTGTGTGACAGGTATGGTGGTCTTGTTTGATAATGAGAGGGCTATGCGATCTTGAATGAATGTTTCTACTAAAGAAGCAAGATCAATATATATTATGTTTTCGAATATTATTCTTTCCCGCTTATGATATAATGACTCGTCTAGTGATTCAATTTGTATATAAATTTTCAAATTCTGCAATAAATTGTTTTATTTTTGATAGTTTTAATTTCAATTGAATTATTGACTGATCACTATCGAGATTTTCAAAATGTGTTTTAAGCCTAGTTACTTGTGGCTAAGTAGAAGGAAGAGTGGTGAGGAGAATAAGGAATATGTATGATAATAATATGAGTTGTGTAAGGACAGAAAGAAGGTGGACAGAGTGGTTTCAATTAAAAAACTTATTCAAGCAGGGAGGTGTCCCCTCACCATTACTATTTGTATTGGTGATGGAAACGATCACGAATAGAGTGGCAGGGAGACTGGGTGATAAAAAAATGAGAACAAGAAGCCTTATATTATTTACAAAGTCCGGAAAGTTTCTTTAGCACCGCATCATACTACCAGTTCGGACTTAACCTATATACTAATTACATTAATCTTTTTGGGTAAGGTTGAATTTAGAGAAAATGTATCCGAATATACGTGGAGGGAGAGTGGAAAACCTTTTCGGTGAAACTACCCTCAGTACAGCCGAATGGTATTGAACCACAATATCCCCGTCTCCAGCAGAGTAGCACCTTAGACCATGTGGCCACCGAGGTGGGTAGCGAAAAATTGTTCATATCATTTTTGCGTCTGGCAGGAAGGAGCGCTTAGCTCAAAGTTATATTTAAAACAATAGAGATTTAATCCTAAATTATTTTAAATATGGACATTATTTGGAGCATATTGCCAAAATCTACTAGCTTCGACCATATTTATTTGAAGTAAAATCTCACGTCTTTTAAATGTAAATAAATCAATAGTTTAAATTTTAATGACATTTTAATTAAACTTAATAAAGAGTACTTGTTTTACTAAAAGGGTTTTATCTTTGAAACTACAGACTAAATTCGACTATTTGGTTGTCAATCAAGACATAATGTTTGAAACAAACAGTGCTACTATACAATTCTATTTGATATAGTTAACTTATCCTTTACCCAAAATTAAATATTGTTATTTAAATATAACAATAGCAACAGAACTTATGCCACGTAGACAAAGTTGCCAGTTTCATTTTGTCCTTGTAATAAAGGGGTCAAGTTTAAAGGCCTTCTTGAGGCTACGAAAGCGTTTATTCCTAAATGTATTCCCTCTCCTCCTCTATTCAAACGTAGCTTCATTTTCTCTAGATTATATATTAATTATCCCTACCACTTTTGTGTGAATACATGTATAATCAGGGTAGTAGGACGTAGATTACAAGCAACACTAATATTCTAAATAGTTTTTATAAATAAAAACATCAGGTTTTAATCAGGTGATCATTATAATAGATAAATAGTTCCACACAATCTTACAAACATTTTAATATTGTGTATTAATTCCTGGAAAAGATTAAAGAATATAGATATTCAGCTCAAATTGATTTTTTTAGCAAATTCCATATTTAAAAAAATGTAAGCTACTTTAAAATTATCCACTATCTTCTAAAATATAAAATATATATTCTTATTTATTATTAAAAAACTATTACCAGATACCCATTAAGTTAAATCTTTAAAGCCAATTTAAAAATAATAAATTGAATTTTATATAATTTGTCGTTATTAATCTACACATATTATTTTATTTTATGAATATAATGTATAATATGATTATCATTTATCATCAAAAACAGTCTCCTGATATCAAAAGGTAAGAAATTTAACAGATAACTATTCTGAGCCAAATCGCTAAAGCTATTTTTTATTTACTTAAAACTAAAAATGTCACCAGGAAACTACCCTTCAACAATTTTTTCCTATAAAAAGAAGTATTTTGTTTTATTTATAATGTCGAACACACTCCATTAAACAAAATCTTCATAGCCATTTTTTAAATATTAGAATTTTAGAAAATCACTGGTTCATATACTACCCTTTGATGAATTTTTACCACAAAAAAAAAACAAGTATACATGGTTATTTGGGAGATAAAACATTCTGCATAGTTATATTGATTTTAAACAAAATATTTGGATTTATTTTCGAAAAATTGGTAAATTGAAATAATTACTTATAAATAAACTACTCTTAATTTGAATCAAAATCCATTACATACCACGCTGCATTGTTAGATATCAAGTTGAATCAAATTAATCAGATTGGTTCAGACCTGTGGCCAGGTACAGAGAGAGATGTGGGACGGACATCTTTTTATATTTTTTCCAGAAAATTTTCTAAAACGGAAAATTTTCAATTATTATTTTTTGTTCAATAATTTCAACTGATTAAACAGAACTAATGTAATAGAAATACATAAATCCCAAATGTCAATGTTTATACTTAATGTTAATCTCTCCTAAGGGCGTTAGTACCAGAAACACCATCAAACAAGCCTCGATAGCCACACGGTCTAACGTGCAAATTTCGCAATAGATCAGACTGCCATTGATATGGAGATCAGTGTTCTATTCTGGTTGGGTGTAATAGGAGTGGTTTTATCTAAATAGCTATCCACTCTCATGGGTACAATTCCTCTATATTCAACATTCCTAATCCCTAAAACATTACACCTAATTTCATTGCTGATAGAACTGCATGCTTACTATTGGGCAACAACGTTGTCATTCTTTTGTTTTCCTTGATCAGTCTTCAATTTGGCAATGCTGGGCTGTCGTTGTTGCCATGAATTGGTGGTTCTTCCTCCCCCACAGTCGTAAAGTTACAGTATTCTTAGTTTAATGTTCCTAATAGCTAGCACAAAAACATATTATATTAGTACTCCACGTAGAAAAATATTTGTTATTGACCACGTTAATATTTCGTGTGTATTTGTATGTGTTGTTTGTGTGTTTTGTATTTTTGCCGTAAGGTTGTGAAATTATAGTTTTACGTGCATATTAATATATTTATTTGAATAATAGTGTATTGTTAACAGTTAAAATAAAACACAAATTATGGAATCTCCTGCTTGTTACAAACAACAACATTCCAAGTGGAAAATATTAGTTAGTAAAGAAAGGGCAATGGTTTTAAGAGTCTACACCTATTTTCGTTAAGACGAAACATGTTCAGTAAATCAAGTGGCAATGCAGACTGCAGAAACTACATGTGGGTCTTCTAGGTTAGTAATCTCTTTTAAACAGGAGTTCAAAACTAAATAGAAAGTTACTGACACCAATCAAAAAAGAAAATAACTGCACTCAAATGAAGCGTTTGGATAACTATGGCACTTTTACTCAAGGAGCAATTCGTAGAAATGTATATTCACTTTACCGTAGCAATGAATTACATAACCTAAAGAAAATTAAAGCTTTTATTTATATTGATAGTGATCTTCCTAATTTTCAGATTAAGAACAACTCAGTATTCATAAAAAACATAATTAATTGAGTAAGGAACAATATATATTCTAAATTGATCAAAATAGAATCAATAGAAATAACAAAGGTAAGCTGAGAAATTTTTAAGTTATGAAATGAATTATAAAGATAATATACTTCAAAAAAGTATTTAGTTTAAAATGATTGTGATAAAACAAATTTGAATAAAATTAAAATATAATACTAGACATTATACATACATATTAAAAATGTGAGTCAAAGTAACATATACATAATCAGAACAAAACATATTAAATATATGTATTAAGACATGAGTCAAACATGATTATATAGTGTATGGTTTGATAAAAATACTAAAGTTAGTTACAATTAAGTTATGGAGATTGAGAATGATGCCTATTCTGTTAAGAAAACTATTAAGTTAATTGTTCTTGTATTCCAGGAAATTTATGATATCACAATTCAATACTACTAAATGTTAAAAGAGACAAATGTCCAAAAGATCTAAGAATATTAGAGGAACAATATAATATGGTGTAAAAAGATATATATTTATAAGTTAGAATTAACAAAAGTGTGATATAAAGATATAAGGAAGTTAATAAAGTTGAATTCTATTCTTATCTGAGAAGTTTAATGCCCTTGTTCCTTTTTTAATTCTGGAGTGAGATTGTCACAACATGTTTCGGCGCTGCTACTTTTTTGACAAGCTAACTTAAATATTATCTTTATAATTCATTTCATAACTTAAAAATTTCTCAGCTTACCTTTGTTCTTTCTATTGATTCTATTTTTATCAGTTTAGAACAACTCAGTATGTAAAGTATAGCATTTAGTATAAAATTCATTTTGTAATATATTTGTTTGTATATTAATTATGAGGAAAAAAAGATTTATACATAAAATAGCTTTAAGCATAATTACGTGGGAAATGAAAATTTATTAAACTTCAATCTGAAAAAAAAATACAATGTTGGAGATATATAGATATTGTTTCTAGAAAAGGCTGTACACCGATATAAAATGTGTTTTCCTGTCAATTGAACGCCCCAACCTCCCCATGCCACATTGTTTAAAATGAGGGATTTCCAAGAAAACCCTCCCCCCCTCACTTCCCAACAAAAGAAAGCTAAAAGGTTTGGCAACCTCTAATAGAGAGAGAGAGCCAAGATACATCTTTTCTCCATAAGACCTGAAGTTCCCTCAGCTATGAAATTAGGTGTAACGTAATTAGTGCATAGGTGTACAACCCGAACGGCTAAACGCAAGTAGTAAGTAAACAACGAATGAGAGCCTTTGTCGGCCCGTTATTATTATTAATATTACTTCAATTTTTTACCATTTTTAGGTTAAATAAAATAATTCTTAAGATGGCCCGATATTTATCTCCCCCCCCCCCACTAACTACCCCTTCCCCAAACCTGTATCAACTTCTTATAACTGACTCTTCTCTTAACACAATATATTTTGAAGTATAATAGTATTTAGGTTCCACCTCTACAATTTAACCCCTTCCTCGCAAGACGCCACTGCGGAAATTGTCCCTGAAAATGTTCTTATTCAAAATTTCCAGAAAATGTCAATCTCTAGGTACAGGCAGAATAGTAAAATCCACTTTTTTGTTTCACACAATCATAAAATGTAAATATTCATCTTAATCCTTAGGTCAACAATTTTCTCGATTATATTATTTTATCTTGATATGATAAAATAAAAAACTAATTTCTCAGTCTTCAATTTTCATTACATAATTAATTGGTATTTAGTATTTTCAACGTTAAAAGTTTTATTTTATTCCATATATAAAAAAAATAAGTATTATTTTATAAAATGCATCAGTAATTTTAATCTCAAAATAAATTGATCTATAACAGTAACAACGTTCTGTTTACATTTATATCAAGTATTTGTATTTAAAAAAAAAACCAATGTTAGTGTGAAAATAGTTTTTGACAGTGAAGTATACGTGGAATCGTATAATCTCAAATATGCGACACAATAAACATCCTGCGGAATCCACCGTGAGCAATTTGGAGCGTGAGAGGACAATACCGAAGGCTATATTGCTTTAACCATACATCGCCGAGCATCGGCCAAGCGAGGGGAATTTGCACCGTTGTTGTTTGAGGGAGTAGACGCTAGGAGGGCCTCGGGCGCTTGAATAGGCTGGAACTAACGCATTTCATTTACTCGGTGAGCGACTGTTTTGGTGTTTCTGTAATACCTATTATTCTGTTTGTACTTGTGAGTATGGACACTATAATGTATGGTCCCATCTTTGTTAAAAATGGCTTCACAAGAACAGAGTGCTTAGATGTGTTGCAGACACTTGAAGTATTATATGAAAAGTGATTTTGTTATTTTTAAATGTTTTCCACGCCAAAAATAAAGGCAATGATTAACATGTTTCCAATTAGTAAAAATTCTTTCATTTAATTAATATTTTGCTTAGAGCTGTCTTACCACCTTTTGAGGTTATACGCATATGGACTAATTAGGCCAATGAGTTAGGGATGAAGGATGTTGAATCTAGAGTATGTGTAATCATATTTTCTTGGAGGGAGAGGGGAAAATATTATTTAAAAGCCCCTTTCAGTACAATCGACTGAGATTCAAATCCTGATATTTCTGTCATCTGCAGTCTAGTCTATTGCAAGAGGGACGCCTTAGACCATGTGGCTACCGAAGCAGGTAAAGTATTTAAGTTAAAAAAATACTACGATTGATATTTTTTGTGCTTGTCTCACTGTACGTTAAAGTTATCATCATACGTAATAATAACACTAATGTTTAAAGAACTAAGAAGGTTTACTGAAAAAATAATTTACTCGTATGTACGTGAAGGAAGAGTGAAACCCATTAATAAAAAGACACTCAGTACATTCAACTAGATTTTAATGCTGATCTCCCAGTCATTGGTAATTTAGTCTATTATTTTTTAATGCAGTATAAAGTTAGAACATTCGACCACTGATGAGATTGTGAACTACCTCATTTTCAGGTATGCCTAACGCTACATATAACTTTTTTTTAAATTAAAATGAATTTCAAGAAAAATAGATAAAGCCTTTCTCAAATTAAGTAGGTCTTTTAATTTCAGAGAAAAACAAAAAGAATGAAAAATATGTTTAATTTTTTTAGTGGTTTTGGAGATAAATAACTGGTACTCTAATAATAAGTCCTACCATGTGAAGATAATCTTTCTTCGGGTAGGTGGCAAATTTAAAGAGGGCACTTAACTGTAACGAATAAAAAAATTTGCTTACTGTAAGCTCGTCTAGAACATATAATATTAACTATAACTAATAGAATATTTTTTCACTTTTAAGTCTACTGTGTATTTGAGCTATTTATATTCTTGATTTACCTTTCAAAGATATGTAATTTATGTTTTTTATTTTAATTTGTATAGGTATAACATATAAAATTAGTGGCTAAAGAAAAGTCTACTCAACTACATATATTGGCTGTTAAAATTACGATTTGATAGATAGTATTTTGTAAATGTTAATTTTAAGGTATAATTTAATGTATGATTTAATTTATAATTTGATCGTAATAGTATAATATGTCATTATTGCACTGAACCACCTATTATTAAAGAAAATTTCATCTTCTACTTTAACAAATGGGTAAAATTTTATTTTAACCACATACACAAATAATATTCACACAGAGACCATAGGATAGTATTATTAAGATTATCACTCCAAAGCTCTCTAAACCTGCCAAGATCGATATCAAAATTGAGTAGGGTGTTTACTACTTCATTGTTCATGTTTTGAAATTTAAAACATTTAATCAATGATATCCACGCATGCCAGTAATAAATGTATGTTTTAACAGTCATATTATTTTTCTTACTAAATTACAAATATGCACTAAAAGCCTTAACTTTCTTTTAAATATTGTTAATCATAAAATATATAAGAAAGGTATAACAAAAAAGTATAGATAAATTAAGATTTATTGAATTAAGTTTTCCCAAGTGCAGTATTGTAATGTTGGTGGGTGGGATACTAACATGGTGTTTCAGTGAAAGCGTGCAAATATTAAACACGACATAGGAGATGCTCTATTAAATATTTTGAGATAAGGAATGTGTGGTATGTGAAGCCAGCTAAGGGGGTTATGGGCCTAAACACGTGTGTGGGGGAGAAATAAAGGGCTAGGCAAACCATGATGTATATTTGGCTTACCTATCGTCCACAAGGTGGATCTGTCTTATCGAATTTACATGCATGAATCAACGGCAGACCTTTACATACCATTCGAAGAGTCGTACAGTACAGTCATGCTTGCATTGGGGTTGGTGACCGTCATTTTGAGCAACTGTTGTGAGGTACGAAATGGTTAGTTTCCTCCGGTTTGTTAATTATATCGTATAATGTACAGTACTACCTGTACGTAATGTTACAACTAAATGTAAATAAATTAGATGTAATTATTAGCTGTAAATAAACTGGACATCAATAACAGTGTTAGACATGTTTAGGCCCAGATCCTACTTAGCTGGTTTCGCAGACCACACGTTCCATATTTGAAAATGTTTGGTATAGCACCCCCCATGTCCTGTTTAACTTTTGCACGCTTTTACTGAAACATTTTATTTATATATATATA
>CABEEJ010000260.1:187963-208862 GCA_901482245.1 Timema douglasi
TATATATATATATATATATATATATATATATATATATATATATATATATATATATAATGAGTTCATTTGGGAATATAAATAATTATATTCCCAAATGAACTCATTTATGATGGAGGAGGGGAGGGGGGGTAATAGGTAATATCATGGTTTTCTTGGCCCAAATTGAATAATGTAAGTTGTTGGGGCGAATAATTATGGTTTGGTATGCTCAAATGGAGTAATCTATTTGGTCGTGGTGTTTTGTGTAATAATTATTAGCCCAGATAGAATAATTTAAGTGAGTGGGGTGTTACCATAATGTATATGTTTGCTTTAACCTAGAATGTGTGTGGGGTGTTTTCATAATTGATTGGTTAGCACAGATGGAGTAAAATGAATAGGTGGGGTAGTTGTATAGTTGATTTGGTTGCTTTTACCTAGTAAGTGGAGATGGGGGTGTTTGTCTACTTAATTGATTGTTTTCCCAGATGGAATAATGTAATTAGATGAGGTGTTTACATAATGAATTTTTCTGCCCATATGGAGTAATGTAATTGGGCGGAGTTTTTAACATAATGATGCTTGTTTGTTCAAATAGTAATTTATTTCTATTCAGGAAGTCACATTACTGTTTTGTTTAAAAAAAATACTGTCTGTAATAGGATGATACTAACCATATTTGGTTTTAAAGAAGCTAGTTTAGTAAAATGACATCACTTAATAATAAATTCACAAACTATAACTTTTTTCTTGTGTTTTCTTCCATATTATTACTAAGTTACTAATTCAATATTGTTGTAACTTCTTGTACACACAGCTATAGCCATAGCTTGTAGCTTTAAGGAATCTAAAGCATGCAAGAATGACTCACGCCTAAGAACTCACACTGGCAACATTATTGAGTAATCAGTCGCATATTTATATTAGGTAGTGTTAAAAAAAAGCATAGTTGGTTTTAAAGAGTGTTATAACACAAGATTATTGACAAAACTAGTATCTTAGGGGAAACATCCCTCCTTTTTGGGTGTGTAACAGTGAGTTTTGGACCTTAAGAGTGGTGAAGGGGACAGAAGAACCCCAGTTAAAATGGGGCTACTCCAATGTACTATAAATACTCAGCCAACAAATTTAGCCGACTTGTAGAAAGAATATCCTACAGCTTTATTCCCGGTTATGTACGGTGGAAGACGCCCCAATCCATTGTGAACGTCAGAGTTTTATGACAACAGCACGCGCCGGATGGTCGAATGTTAGACACCAGCTAGGTTTATCACACCTAAGATAGGTCATGGCACAGACTGCTTAGTAGGGACATTGACAGATTGATTACCTTTCTATAAACTCTTTAAATTAGTTCTAAATCCTACATCATATTATATACTAGTAGCGTAATTAATATATTTCAATAAACAAGATTAAAACAAACCCCACAAATATTTGCCACTACTTACCCACCCCACCAAGTCCATACTGACATGTAGGCCCACGGGAGCAGGGAATAGTGACATTAGTATATTTATAGTTTTCTTAGCCTTGTGATCTGTATTTTCTCAGTGTTAGCCTGTTAGATGTCTCGACTATTGGCTAGCACTTTTAATAAAAGAATGTGAAATGAAAATTAAAATATAATTATTAATTTTGAGTAGGTTTTATTTTTTTAATATAATGAAATTGGCGTTTTAATAAAATTTTATTTTTTCTGTATGGTTATGTAAACATATACACTTATATAAATTTACTAAGGATTTGGTTCACAAAATAGTTATTTAGGCTTCTTAAAGGTGCGTTTACGAGATGAAAATGTACTGAAACGAGACAGCTCATATAGTTGTGCTAGTATTGTAATGTTTGTAGTAAACGCTACGAAACACTTACCATTTGAAGGACTTTGCTAGGTTCCTGAATCACAGACCATGGACAATCTGAATCTGCTACTCGAAGTGACTGTGTTTGTGCAACAAAAACAAACATACCGACGTAGCAGAAGATATTCGTAGACTAAGGGCCGGTCTTATGACCACTGAATAAATATTAATTTGGCAGATAAATATTTATATCTGGTCGATAAGTTAAAAGTGCGTCTTATGACTGCCAGATAGCATTTATCTGCCAAATAAAATGTATTTATCCATCACATTTTTATCGGGAGGTTTAAGTAACTGATATATTTTATCTGAAAGTTAAAATGGGTGTTGCCATAGTGACGTGTTGTTTTTCATGAGGTTCCGCCTATCAGAATATTTTTTTGCGTTAACATTTGGTTCACGTGTTTAGTAAGCACAAGCCCAGATTCTAGCTATATAAAGTCAGAAAATTTAATTCACACTTTTATATAAACTGACAATTTAGTTGTAGAGTTATATTTATATAAGAAAAAATTATCAAAATGTGAATACAATAAATGAAGTTTTGTAAACGTTGTACCCAACTATTAACCAAATTTTGGCAGAAATCGAAATAAGTACTTGCAAGACATCTTAGATTCAGCGCCCACATGATGCCATCTGTTTACTCGAACTCGTTTAGCCACCATTATTAACAAATGTTGAGCGTTGATGTCACTTTCAAGGTAGAAGTGGTAGCAGTATGGCTTATACGCACACGTGCAACAGTAAAAACAGTACCAACCTTGCGCTTTCTGCTTAAAAATATATTAATCCTTCAGATAGCTATCCGGCAGATAAAGTCAGTTCATAATATGCGTAAAATATTAAAGTGACTAATAACCTTTATCTGGTCGCTAGCTTTAACATCCCGATAGCAATATTCATCTAGTAGTCATAAAACCAGTACTAATGTGATTTCATGGAGTTCTTGTCCATCAATAGTTCGGTTCAACAGCACGTGTCATGTTCTTCCATCTCAGCCGCACCTCTATCCTGTCCTGTTCCTATTGGTTGCTAATCCAACAATCAAGAATATATTACCGTTTATAGGCATGCATTAGGGTAGTGTAGCTATCTCTGATACTATATATTGGCTTGTTATTTGGCTGCAATTTTACTTTTACACTGGGTCTAGACGGCTATGGAGGCCACACTCTAGGTGAATATCGTCTCATTCGCGTTTCACGCTTGTACATTTGGAACTCAGTTAGCACACAATTATTATAATGTCTTAGCTCCACTTCACGCTATAATATTTTAGATACTGTTGGCATGTGGTTATTGCAATGTCTTAGTTGATATTCACTCTATTTTTATAGACACACACAGTTCACGTATGGTTATTATAATGTCTTATTTGCGCTACATGCATGGACTTTAAGAGACTGTTCACTTATGGTCGTTATGATGGCATGTTTGCTCATGTTATACGTTAATTTCTCCCAAATTTCTGCTAGCCACGTTTAACGCTGCAGATATTAACTTGGCTCAATGTAGACACGACTTTGCCCTAATGGCAGATCGTGTACAATGTTAGTTCTCTTCTGCTCAGAAGAGTTGTCTATTGTAACTTATACTTGTGAACTCTAAAATTTTGCTATACCATTATAGATGTGCAAGTAAAATTATTGTTACCAAAAAGCTTGGTTTTTCATTTTTGGGTTTGATTGATACTCACACTGTATAAGCACTTAGTTCTAGTATTGGTGCTAGTCTACTTGCATCGTTCGAGTAAGTAGTTGCAGTCCAATTGTTATGCGTGCGAGTGCTAACTATATTTGGCGGCAACTGATAATTTGTCGGTGAATCAAACAAAGTTTGTTAAAATTAAATCATATGATAAATCTTAGAATTTTGGTACTTTATCTTCGTTTATTACAAAAACATTATTCATGGCACGTTTACCCTTACAGACTTACTCGCTTCTTAACCCAAAAAATGGAGAAAGTTGCTTCCACATTGAAATTGAGAGATAAAGTAGATTCTACGCCCCATTGTAGGAAAAAAACTATCTGCTAAATTTGAAAATATAAAAGGAAAGAAAATCCCGGATATCTGGAAATTGGGGCTTTTCTTTAATAAATTGTCATACTGAACGTATGTAGAAGTATAGTCTGGATTACTCTTCATGTGAACCACGAACTTGTAATATGCTTATGATATTATTTAATAAGTGTAAGAACATTAATATTCCTCATAAACAAATCAAATCTGACTATTTCTTCGAGTCCAGAGGTTCCTACCAAGGATTTATAGTTGAAAAGAATACATTTGTTCCGTACCCTTAGTTCCCATACCTGAGGGATACGACAGGAGGAAGAAAAACTTTGGTGCCAGATGCAGGTTTTGTCAACACACTCAACTCAAAGAAAGAAGAAGTTCCAGGTTCAATAACGGTTTCACAAATAGAAGAAATCCAGGGGCAGCGCGTCTCGAAGAGAGACACCCAATTCCAACCTTAAGCAGGAAGAGTGCTGGGAAGAGGCGTTAGTTGCGGCAGGAAGACCCAGAAGTACCAGAGATTCCAAGGCTAAGGACGAGGTGCAAGGAGTCAATAGGTTCCAGAAGTACCAGAGATTCCTAGGTGAAGGACGAGGTTCAAGCAGTTCCAGAGGTTTAAGGGGCTCTAAAATCCAAAAGGATTGGTGTTCAAATATACCCAGGGTAAACGAGGTACGAACAGTTCCAGAGGTTTAAGGGGCTTCAACATCCCAGAGGATTTGTGTCCGGCTGTACCGAGAGTCAATAAGGAGAAGAGAAGGGGATATACAAGAAATGCACTATGTGTTACCCAATCCCTATATTCTGTATGCCTAAAATTTAAAGTGTGTTATTAGTGTTGTTAAATTGGTTGCATAAATTGTAAGAGGTCGCAGAAAGCGAGGTATTTAAAATGTCTCAAGAAGGTAATCATATCTTGCCTATAAGTGAAGCTCTCAAAACAATCCAGGAATCATTTAGTGGCGATTAAATAAAAATAAAATTTTTGTAGAGAATGTTGAAGCTGGTTTTGATTTAGTAAATCCGGTAAATCACCCTAAATTAATAAAGTTCGTAAAAGCCAAAACTACAGAGTATGCAAAATCAAAATTGTTGGTCATAACGGCTATGGAAACATGGGAATATGTGAGGGACGTGTTAGAGAAAAATTACGCCACGAGAAGGACAGTGAATTTTTACGCGTGTCATATGTTCAATGACAGGCAGAGTAACATAGAACATATAGCGTCATGGGGAAGTCGTATTGATACCATGCAAACAGATTTAGAAAAAACTGCAAGTAGAGTTTGTTCGCAGGACAGGGTTAGCTCTAGTCCACCATTTAGCGAAGGCATGTTTCATTTAAGGGCTATCTAACGAACGAGTTCAAACGATAGTAAGAAGTAGAAATACGAACGTAAGTAGTCTGGGATCAGAATTATAGATTGCTTTGAAAGAAGAGAGTAATATAATATCACAGAGAGAAAATGGTCCCAGGGAAAATAAAACATTTATACTGGTTAGTAAGAAGATAGAATTAAGGTGTGCCAATTGTCACAGAATAGGACATCGCACATATCGCTGTTATTTGATAAAAAAAATAGGTAAAGCAGGAGATAAAACGTGAACCAAGAGAAGTTAACATGGGCTTACAAATGGTATATTATCTTCGTGGGGAGCCTAGCAATTTTAAGCAGGATTGGCCAAGGAATAGTAGTTGGGAAAAAAATCCAAATAGTCCTATGCAAAGGCAGGGAAACATTTGAGGAGGCAGTGTAGGCAACCAACCATGACCTCTGGTCCGAGAAGGGAGGGTTTCGATAACGCAAGAGAGAAAGTAAATATTAGTAGAAATAAACAAGGTATATTTTGACAGTAAAATTTTGTGTAGTGGGCATAGCTACAGTAGAAACGCGTAAAGAGGGAGTGACACTCTATTTAATAGGTATCGGATCAGAGATAAGTCGGATAAAGAAGAGCTGTTTAGTTGATTATGTTCTCAATAAAATATACACTAGGAAAGCAGCTAGCATTTCTGGCATTACAAATAATGTAATGTGGATGCAAGGGAATGCTACCTTGAATATGAGGTTAGGCATCGAGGTATATGTACATCAGTGTCATGTAGAGGAAAATCTCCGTTATGAAGGGATACTAGGTGGAGATTTTTGGAGTAAATTTCTAGCCTTAATTGATTTTCAGAGACGCGAGGTCAGATTAGTTCAACATGTACTGCCTATGTTGGATAAGAGTAAAAGTGTCACTAGTAAAGTGTACATACCACCTCGAAGTGAAGAGATAATAGAATTAGTTGTTGAAGATAAGGATTAGGCATAGTTCCTAAAGTTTCTCTAGGGCCAGGGGCATACTTGGCGGAAGCTCTCAAAAACGCTGAAAATTGAGTGTTTGTGAGTAGTGTGTTGAATACAACAGAAAAATCTGCTTAAATAGATTTTCCCAGAGTAAAATTATAAAGGGTTAACTTAGTGTAAAATACGTGTTTTAT
Organism: Timema douglasi; assembly: GCA_901482245.1. Classification (NCBI taxonomy): domain Eukaryota; kingdom Metazoa; phylum Arthropoda; class Insecta; order Phasmatodea; family Timematidae; genus Timema; species Timema douglasi. The sequence continues at coordinate 194,315 of CABEEJ010000260.1, forward strand.
AGAGGATAAAACACAAGTAAGAGAGAGAATTGGAATATTAGCCGGGAAACTAAGGCTAGGACATTTAAATATGCAAGAGAGAAAAAGCATTGAAAAAATATGTAATAATTATAATGATACTATATTCTATTTAAAATGAAACAATATTAAAGGAACGACGGTCATCGAGCACGTGATACTGTTAGGTAAAGATACAAACCTGATAAATCAAAAACAATATAGGATCCCTGAAGTTATTGAACAGGAAGTTGAAGGTCAGGTTGAACAAATGTTGAAAGATGATATTATTCAATCGAGTACCAGTCCTTGGAATAGTCCAATATTTGCTATTCCTAAGAAAATTGATTATTCAGGGGGAAAGAAGTGGCGAGTTGTTTGTTGACTTCAGAAAGCTTAGTGATATAACGATAGGGAACCCATTCCTTAGCCAAAACATTGCATACATATTAAACCAGTTAAGTAAAGCCAAATATTTATCTACATCTGATATGGTATCAGCGTATAATCAGTGTCCACTAAAAAGGGAGGATCAGACTAAAACTGCTTTTAATACACAAACAGGACATTATGAAACTAAAAGGTTACTTTTTAGAGTTAACATGTTTGCAGGAAATAAAATATTTTTATTTAGACGGTGAATCATTATCAATATATAATGAAACACTTGTAGAGGTATTTAATAGATATAGGCAACATGAATTGGAATTACAACCAGCGAAATGTGAACTTTTACGTAGGAAGTTACTTACTAGTTAGGACATGTAGTTACAACAGAAGGAGTTATGCCAGATCCAAGAAATGTAGAACATATATTCATTTATCCTACGACAACCACAAGTACACAATTAAAAGGATTTATGGGTATATGTAGTTACTACAGGAAATATATACAGGATTTTAGCCAGATTGGTAAACCATTATACCAACTTTTAGAGAAAGGGGTAAAATTTGAATGGACTGAGAAGCAAGAGAGAGCTTTTAATCATTTTAAAGAAATTTTAACTACTAAACCAATATTACAATAGAGTTAGACTATATATATTTAAAGTAAAACTTAAGTCATACAGAATATAGCAATTTGGGAACCGCGTGGTATAAATGCTTTCTACGTATTTACTTAGTCAGAAACAATAATGTGTCTTCTTAAGTCCAAAGTGAGTAAACAGTGGAAATCACCCCAGTCACATGCTCCTCTAAGAACTGTTAGTTGCACCATTTGTACTGCGTAGCTAGAAACTTCCACAGATAAACAGGGAAAGTATATAAACCCCGGATATCTGGGAATTGGGGCTCTTCTGTAATAATTTGTCATACTGAATGTATGTATAAATATGGTCTGGATTACTCTTCATGTTAAACACGAACTTGAAATATACTTTTGTTATTATTTAATTAAAAAGAAAAAAACATTAATCTTCATCATAAACAAAACAAATCTGACTATTTATTTGAGTCCAAACGTTTATATCAAGGATTTATAGTTGAAACGAATACCGAATACAATAGCTCCCTACCTCGAGTTCCCATGCATGAGGGATACGACAGGTTTAATGGTGCATTCGATCAATTATTTTAAGGGGAACATCCCCTAACTGTATACAGTTACCTTTCGTGTCCGTGTTTACTGAACACAAGTTTGCCAACAATATATAATTTATTTCCCTTGTTTAAAATATGCAATGCTTTGAAATGTAATATTGTTCTTGCACCCAGCAATTAACTTAGGTATAATGTTGTCCGTTCTTTAGGGTTGAAAGAGTGTCTCTTTCCCCATGGTAGTACGCACCAGCTTGGATACTCTTAGTTATGGGAAGATGTAGGAAAGAGAGATATGTCTGCCTAAGATTGACTCACCACAAATCTCTACAGGAAGGCATCCCCCAGGTAGAGTCCTTATTGGCTTGGCTGATTGGCTGATTGGTCTGATCAGGCAAGTTGGGCAGCAGAATCCCTGTGGAGTCGTCTGTGTGGTAAGGGATTAAAGTGAGGGATCCACCCACCAACACACGCTAAGTGGTTGGTATTGCGTACCCAGTCTTGGCCGGGGATACGACATCCTCTCAAATTAGAGCAACGCCTAGGTAACAGAGGCTATACCTAGGGCTGAGATTCTGACCTCCTCCTGTGACGCCGGTGGTCACGAATTGCTTGATGATTTGTGGCTGCACGTGGGACTCCACTAAGAGGGTACGGCCAGGGTGGGTTATAGGTGCTATGAAAGTGGTGATTGTTTATTCGCCAAGGGTATCAGATTTTAAGCCGATTATGTAACTTGGTGGTGGTTGGTCAGCCACAAGAGTGTCTGACTCAGATAAGCCGATAGTACATGCCGACTTGTATTCCTGAGGCCAACAACCCTCACAACACTTAATCTTTGATCATCACCCAAAAATAAATGAGTTAATACTACTTATTCAGCTTAACTATATAATATTATACATCATATAATAATTAATATAACACAATTACATTTTCACTAGGTATAGATAGACTGCTGATCAAGGGTTTTCATTTAATTACAGTATTTTTCAATTCCCGTGAATAGGTGTCATTTTTCAGTTATCCTTAAATAAGTTATTATAAATTGCTCATAGCTTAAACTGGAAATATCATTATTCACATACGCACAAACATTTTTTAAAATTAGTATATAATATTTATAACTGTCAAACTGACATTATAATAAGATGTAAACATACTAGCTGCTTCAAGATTCACGGGAAGTGGTGGAGGTTACACTAAGAACATCAGCTCGAGACATTTAATGAGCAAGGTCTATGTCTCAAAGGACCATATTTTATTCAAGTCAAGTGTACATCGTAGTCTTCCTCCTGAGGCAATTCATCGGCAGATTCACTCGGTTTCCTAGTTTATTAGGTAGTTAATTAGTCGAGGGCTGTGGTGGCGCAACCGACACAGGAACTTCCCTTCAGGGAAAGAGAAGGGAAACGGGAACATGTTTGTCCAAACAACAAGATATCTCTTCTCTTTCAACATGACCGACACTAGAAGGGAACTCGGAGGTTTGTAAGTCAAGTACCATTGAACAAACTTCGTATAAAGGCCTTCACGTTCGTGTTTAAATGTAATCCTTTCTTTGTTCGGAAGGTGAAGTTAAACTAATGATTAATTCTCTTATAACTCTATTGTGTTTTACTATCATGGTGGATATAAAAACATGCAGTTAGCATCTTGTTAGACTAAGCTTGAAGTATATTAAGTCTCTGGTGGGGTTGCATTTTTAATAAGACAAACGTATATTATTTGCGATCTGCATTATATTACAGTTATAGTTTAGATGTCAATTTATTGGTATTTACAGAATGTGTCAAATTTGTTAGCTGGAAATGATTAGAAGTAATTTATAACTATATGAAAGTATTTTTAGTAATTTTTGTAATTTTTAGATACTGATTTTACAAAAAGAAACAGACTATACTTATGTGACCTGTACTTTGAGATGAGAATTTTGAATCAGAAATCTTTCTGCAGTGGCGGCTTGGGGTGGAGGAGTTAAATTGTAGAGGTGGCAACTAGATACCATAATACTTCAAAATATATTGTGTTAAGAAACGATTGGGTTATAATAAGGGGGTAGGAAGCACGGGCGGGGAAGAGAGGTAGGTAGGAGTCAAGGTGGACAGGGGGCAGAAAAATGTTGAGCCAACCTTAAAATTATTTTAGTAAACTTGTTTATGATAAAAAATTAAAGTATGATTTATGAACATAACGGGTCTATGAAGGCTCACATTCATTTGTTTCTGGATTAGTTTCTTAGCACCACTTCTTACTACACGTTTATATTATAATCCAATGTACTAATTACGCTAATGCTCTAAGGACTAAGAAGGTTGAATATAGATGAATTGCAACTGCATTTGAGTGGAGTGGTAAGCAATTTAAGGAAAACCTTCCTCATTGTATCCAACCGGGATCGAACTCCAATATTTCTGTCATCAGCAGTCTAGTCTACAGCGAGAGTAGCGCGTTAGACCATGTGGTCACCATTTGTTGACGTTTCTAGTGTTAACACCGTTGGTAGAAATTAATCTTAAATATAAACGTCGACATCGATCTATATTTTGATTATATTAGTTCCATTTAATCAGTTTAAATTATTTTACTGAAATAATAATTAAATATATTTCCTTTTTAGAAAAATTTCCGGAAAAATTATAGGGAAAATTTTCCGTCTCACATCTCTGTGTACCCACAATTAGTTCTTCAGTGAGGCCTACTAGAGGTACATAGGGAAATGGTTCAATTACATGTGGAGACTAAGAGCGTACATATAATGCAAATAAGTTCTGTGACACATTCAGATGGAAACTAAAAATTTACACGGTCACTATTGCACGCGGATTATTTCTGATTAATTTTAAAGGAGATTGGATGAAGAGTTTATAAAAGTTCTTAACTCTTAACATTGCTAAGATATTAAATTTTATTTGTTAAAGAAACTGCATTGAAAAGGCCGTTCTAGATCATTTTAAAATGGCTTCACATGTAAGCATTGTGCAAAACTCTTCATTCTATCATTATAGGGACATACTTTAGCTAATAACTAGAAACTTTGTAGCTTTGTCCTCATCGTCACCACGGAAAATGTCAAGCAATCATTGAAATACGAATGTACTGCACACATTTCTGGCATATTATGAATCTTTTATTTTCTCTTTTACTCCCATACCTCACGTTCACACACAAACGCAGAAGCGAGCCAGAGGCTGAATTGGGCCTTCTATGATGAACGCTCTTAAACAGTTTGTTTGAATTTATTATGTATATATATATATATATATATATATATATATATATACATAATAAATTCAAACAAACTGTTTAAGAGCGTTCAGTTCAGTCAGAGCGTTTAGTTATATATATATATATATATATATATATATATATATATACATATATATATATATATACATATATATATATGTGTGTGTGTGTGTGTGTGTGTGTGAAAATATCCTTACACTTTCTTTCGGGGCTTAAAATGGATTTCTTTGAGTGAAACTCATCATTAAGCACGTCATCAGCATAATTTATTCTGATTTGTCAGATATGTGGAGGGCGTGGATTTAATTCCAGCCAGGTGTATTAAGTTTAATTTTATTAACTTATTTGCAACATCATTCCAATCAAATAGTAGGACGTAGTGTTGAAACAAAATTATTTATTATTTCCAAAATAAAAATAAAATGTCAAAACAAATTGAGCAGTTTTCATTTAAACTTTGCTAGTTAGACCAATTTAAGGTTTTTAGAATTCGTTATTTGATTGTATTTGAATATACTTACTTATTTTAATACACTATGGCATTAGGAAATTACACTTACAACAGTACGCCACCTGTCCCTATCTTGAGCTATTTCTATCCAATCCAACTCACTACACCCTATATCTTTCTGGTCAATTTTAATGTTATCCCACCATATGCGTGTATGTATTTACAATGGTCTATTCACATATGATTTGCACAATAAGGTTCTATATCAGTGGTTTTCAATAGGCGGCTCATGGGCCCGATGCGGCCGGTGAAGGATGTAAGTCTGGCCCGCGGCACAAATCTTTCTGTTCTTAAAGACTGATAATGGATTATAAATAAAACTTGAATTTTTAGTCATATGTTTGGTCACTTGAATAAATTAAACCTTCATTTTCAGGGAAAAGAGAAAACTGTTGTCGATATAATTTAAATAATTTAGAATTTCAAGACCTAGCCCTTGTTGATGAAGGAGGATTTTACGCAACAAAAGTTTATTCATGTTGAATAAAGTTTTTGTGGGGTATTTGGAAAAATAGAAGAACCTGAAAGGAAAGTGTGTTTGTTTAAGTCTGTGAAAATAGCCCTAGAACTTTTTTACAAGGTTAATAGAAAACTTTGAGTCAATGTTTGCATAGTTTACACTGCCCAAATTATATCTCTGAAAGTGCTAAGTTACTAGTTATTACTAAGTTATTACTAAGTTATTGGTTACCTAATATCGATCAAAGTGACTTAAAGTTTGAATTAATTGATGTTCAAGGTTCTGAAAGGAACTGAAAAGTAACTTTACAGACGAGTCAATGTGTAATTTATGACTAGTTATCCAATTTATAAGAAACTTGCTATTCTAATTTTAACTATGTTTGGGTCTACCTATAAATGTGGCTCGAGCTTCTCTGGCATGAACAATATAAAATAAGTTACAGGAACCAATTAATAGACGTTCATGTTGAAAACGCCCTAGGAATAACAACTACATCCTATACTCAGGATTTTAAACATATTGTTGAAAGAAATCACTCTCATTTTTCTCATTAGTTTCTTGATAACTAAAGTAAAGTTGGTTTTATACTATATATTTTTTATATCCTAAAATAAAAGGTGTTCATAATATTATGAGGTACTTAGTTTTCATTTTTAGTATATTATGTAAATTTTTCAAACTAAGTTTTCACTCTCTTTGACCCGATCCATGAAAAAAACATCTGCGGCCCATGCTGAGAAGTAATTGAGAACCACGGTTTTTGATTATTCCATTTGCTTTGCATGTTAGATATACTATAAACATAATTTTGTATTATTAACTTATTTTATTGTTGATTATTTTACCTTTAAAAAAATTCTCTGAACTCTTGAAATGTTTGTTTAGTTATTCATCTTATATGCAATTATTAATAAGTCCGTTTCTGGTAATAGAAATTACTATAAAATGATTGAACAGATTTTGACAAACGACCACTCATTTTAACGTTTAAGAGTCCAAAATGTTAAAAATAGTGGTTTTCCATGAAAACCCAATTTTTTTAAAATAATTTTCAATTTTTCAATCTTTGTTTAATCACCATGGGAACCGATATTTGGTTCAAGGCTGTACATTTCTAAATAAAATATATTTCTTTGGATAAAAAATAATAACTCAATCTTCATTCATTGTTGGTCCGAATAAAACACTATTTTCTGTTTGGATGAGATGCCTTAACTGGGGAAAAATTGTATTTTTTATTGGAGTGTTAGCGTTAATTTGCCTTTTAAATCAATAATATTTAGCATAATTAGAAAATTAAAATATCAAGTTGTTAAGTTCATGAAAATATTGTCAATGCTTTGTTTCGCGCATGATAAAATGATGTTTAAATATGTTTTGGTATGTATTATAAATTCAAAAACGATAAAATGATCTTGAATAATGTTGAAAAATAGCCATTTAAACTAGTTAATTATGAGATTTGGTCGGTTTTTTCCTTCAAATAATGGGATTTGATGTTCATTTAATTCAAATAATGGGTTTTTATGTTCATTTTAGCAAAATCAACACGATACAAATACAGTAAGTTCACTTATGTTTCCATATTGATAATTAATTTTGAATGAATGATGTTTCAACGTACCGTAATGTTGTGTACCACATCTATATTTTCACATTCTCTACTTCTATCTGACACTCTCTCTCATAAACACTTTATCCCTCTCTCACACACACTCTCTACCCTCACATACTCTCTATCACACAGTTTTTCTCACACTATCTTTATTGTATTCTCGCTCTCTCTCTCAAATTAATCTCACTCAAGTGCTCGTTTTCTTTCTCTCTAACGTTCACTCTATATCTCTAAAACGCTCGCTCTTTATCTCCTAAAAGTTCTCTCTTTCAAATTATTTCTAAATCACTATCAATCTTTCTATCACACTCTCACTCTCTCTATTTCAAACTAACTTTCTCTCACTCAAACTCTCCCTCTCTCTCAAACTCTCTTTCTCTCACTCAAACTCATTCTCTCTCAAACTCTCTTTATCTCAAACTCACACTCTCAATTTCTCTCTCTAACTCTTTCCAAATCTTTCTCTTAAACTGTGTCTCTAACTCTCTTTCACTCGAATGTTCTCCCTCTAAGCTAGCCTCTCCCTCTCAAAATTTATTTCTCAAACTTTCTTTCGCACAATATATCTCCCAAAATATCACACTATCTTCTTTTCATACCCACAAACACAAACACACACACTTAATCACACATTCTCCCTCACATATTCTCTTTATCTCTATCACACTCTCTTTCTCACTTTTTCTCACACACATTCTCTTTCTTCACAAACAAACACACATTTTTATATATACTTTAATAGGCCCATTTTTTGTAGTTAAAATTAAGAGGAAACTGTTTTACCGATTTTAACCAACGAAGTCATTTTAAAGATTAGGGGTCCAGGATGCCGGCAACAATATTAGCCTGAAACTGTTACTAAATTTTCCTGGAGAATATTCCATATTTTCATTCTGTGTTGGCAGCAGCTAAACTGTACAATCATTCTTTAATTAGATCCCTATGGAAACCATTATTTGCATATTATTGTATATCTTATTACTTGAGTGGTTTGGTGCAACGAATAGATAGAGAGTTGGTAGAGGTGACGTTTTAAAGTTCTCATCGTGGACGGAAGAGGGAAAATATAAGTTTTGATTCAAATCAAAAGACGAAAGTTAATATCCATGTAATTTGATAACCTTTGAAGAGTAAACTTTTAATTAGAAAGTCAAATGAGGTCTTATTATATATATTTTTTCCCAATACAAAATATAGAATTTATTTTAGTGCAATAATATGCAGGCATCACTGCAACGATCTACTTGTAAACATAAAAGCGCTCAGAAAGATAAGAAAAGAAAAATGTATTAGTTTGCAAATAATTATTTAAAAGTTAACTATTTGCAAACTTTGGTTTGGGTGTATATAATGTTGAGTGCTTTCTCAATTTAGGTTAGTTTATAATTCGAATGCTTCAAATAAATTATAATACTGTGTTTTGGATATTAAGAATAGTTAAATGACCAATAAGTAGTTTATTTTAAATACAGTAAAATATGTCAATGTTCTATTTTAAATGGCCTGACAACTTTTTTTTCAGTCGGTAACATATTTGACTGTTGAAATAGTGGTCGTGGATCAGATTTTTAACAGAATTGTAAGTTTATTTTTAGCACCACGATGTACTACCCGTTCGGGCTATACGGATATGTACTAATTACGTTAATGGTTATAGGGATGAGGAAGGCTATATTTATAGAAAGCGTACCCGAATTTGCATGGAAGGAGTGTGTAAAACCATTTTGTAAAAACCACCCTAAATACACCCTACTGAGATTCAAACCTCGATCTCTTCTTTATCGTCAGTCTGGTCTACTGCTGGAGTAGTGCGTGATACTACGTGGCCAGCGAACCGGTTGATTGAATGTTTATAACTGTGCAGTTGACTTGATTCCACTGTTACTTTCTCTCTACTCCCCTGAGAGAAAAGAATTATGACCGTCCAAAAATCAAACTCAAGATTTTGAATAATGTCGACGTTTCATGACTCCTCTAAAACGGAAAATTTGTTTTTATGTTGCCGTCTGTCTGTATCTCAGACTAGGACCGAAACCATTTTACCGATCAGGCTAAAACTTGGTATTTAAGCTTTCAAAAAGATTTCTCCAAGAGTAGTTTACTGAAGGACAAAAATATAAAAATCAATTTTCCTAAAATCTGCTCCAATAGTTTGATTAAATCTTGTTTTAAACACTGTCTAGTATTATAAACAAAATGGAAATTTTCATATTACCATGAAAGCGTCTTTTAGCGTACTATACATTAGCAGATATTTACAATTTTGATCATATATCCACAAAAATTTTAGGTACGAAATAACTTATTGTAAAGTTGTAATATCATTAAAATTGAAAATATTTTAATTTAGAATATATTTTTAATAAGACCAATAGTTTCTGAGCTATAAACAAACATTTATATTTTATTATGGAGTACTTCAAAATATGAAATTAATTGTTATGCTATTTGTTGGATAGAAATGTTCCTTTTTCCCAATGATTCTGTAACTGTGCATATTATTACATGTATATTATTTGGTGGAGTGGTTGTTTAAGGGAGAACTCTAACAAATATCTAACAAAACATCTACTCCAAACATCCTTAAAGCTGATGGTAGCTATTATTTAATACTTTTAATTATTTTTCTCCTATTAAAATAAAGGTCACTTGTTTCAACAAATTTATCTGGTTTTTGTAAATACAACAATAGAAAAAGATTTAAATTTTGAATTTCAACTTTAAGAAATAGGTATTATGATGTTTCTTCCGTGATTACGCCCAACATATTGTTTTCAAAAATATGATGTCTTGGTTTTCAAAAATATTGTTTCTTTTGCTGTTTCTGAATATCATGGAATTTAAAAAAATAATAAAAAATATGGTTTATTAACAATTATTTGAAATAAGGTCATATTTAAAAATCTATATTCATTAATTATAAATAAACTTATGGAGATATGTAAACTATTATATCACACACTTCAGATTTTAATACCTTTTCAGCTGAACAGTATTCTGAAGCCGCACATCAAGTATAGTATTTTAAAAATCCTTGATTATTAATTTGAGTTTGCCACTGGGTTGATGTATATTTCCATTTCCTCCGCCGTTTAGCGACCTATAGCTTTCCTCGCAGTTGCACGAGGATTAGTTACGACTGACGTCACAAAATAGTCTTCAAATATACATTTTTCAGTGGGAATAGTCCTAATATTTTCTTTGTCGCTCTAAAAGTACAAAAATATCAAGTAAAAATACTTACTACCTACGTCATTTTAAATATTTAGTACATGTTTAAATAGTTTTTTCTTCTGTGTTTGATATATTTGTCTTATATTTTCAAATAATTCTAACAATTTACATTAAGAAATCTAGTTTGCTTATCCATGAGGTGACTTTGTAACTTGGTTCTAAATATAACACTATTCATGGGGGAAAAGAAGCCGCGAGTCTCTAGAGTGAATAAAATAAAGTTTTGGGGTAGAAAGTTGAAAATAACCTCTAATCAAATATTCCTCGATCAGTGTTAGAGTTTTAATTCGATTTATATCGAGTATGAAACAGGTATTTAGATTATCTAACAATAAAATACCATCACTCCTTATATTTTGAATAAGATTATTCAAGTCATATTATCTAATTTTCAACTATGCATTAGAAATATTGCTCTTTTATTTCATACAAAACAGAAACATTTAGTTTCGTAAGAAATGTTCTTGGCATTCCCAACAATATTAACTATATTGAAGAGATTTTACTTGACGGATACATTTACTCTAAATATATATATTCTTTAGCCCTGCCCCGTTATTATAACTAAAATACGTATAACCCAGCTGAATAATAAATATTGCCAGATAAATTGGGTTAAGGGGTACAAGGGTCATGGAAATGGGCTTCACGCTTAAGGGGGTCATGTAATACCACGTATATATTTTTACTACGGTTATTTTATTTAAAATTGATTTCAAACCCTTAATTTTCTCGTAACTAGCAGTCTAGTTGATTACCTGAGTAATGCCTTTGACCATTCAACCAGTAAAGTGGATAAAGAAAATGTAAATAATACTTAAAACAATGTGACCTCCAAATCAATCTGTCAAAAAAAAATATATATAAGCTTAATATTTATTTTATGTAAGATTATTATTATTATTATTATTATTGTTATTAGCATCGCGTCTTACTACCCGTTCGGGTTATACGCACTTACGCTAATGTGTAATGGTAAGGTGATTGAGAGATGAAATGAAGGACCTACAGTTTAACGTGGAATTCGAACCACGGTGGAGGCCTGGCATTCCTCACATTCACAAGATGTCTTGTCAGAGGTGAAGGAAGGGTTTGGTAATCAGATAAATCTGTGCCGGGACCGAGGATTGAACCCTGGCCGTCAGCGTAGAAGTCTGACACCTTACCCCTAGACCGCCAGGCCACCTGTAAGATTATTAAAAATGGGTTTATTGTGCACATGGTTTTAAGTTTGTTGGTCTTTGGCATTGAAAAGATTTTGAAAAAATTTCATACAACCCGAACAAGTATTAAAAGTAAAAGTTTAGGGACCCCCACTTTTTCAAAGTGGCTTCCAACCCCAGAATTCCTTGATTAGACTGTAGTTCAGTGAGACAGTGCTCAACTGTCATGTTCATCTCTAGGATTCGGTTCGATTCTCGTAAGGGCGCAGTGGGAATAAATCTCGATATTGAGATTTTCTATCTTGTTGTTCTATTCTTTATTCTTGCATATATATATATATATTTGTTCTCTCTCTATTTCTGTCTCGAATTGTCTTGTCACGCCGCCAAACTGACGCTAGTCATCAGGGAAAACTTTTTACCACATAAGGTGGTTGCAACACATGCCTTGAAGGAGGGGGAGCGAGATGAAGTGAGAGGGGTCGTCTTACAGCCGTGATACGCTGTCAGCTGCTTGGTGGTCACACTCTTCGCTAAGCGGCCGGCCAGAGAAGATGCTCCCTACGCTCACTAGCGATGCCTAAGGAGGAGCGCCCGGCACCGTGGACTGCACGCCAATAAATAAATAAGAAACTCCAACGCTCCATCCCAATTCTACCCAGATATTAAAAAAACACTGAATAAATAACCAGTGAGCACAAATAAAAAAGCATTGAGCATACATAAATAACCATTGAGCACACATAAAAAAGCAATGAGCATACAATAAAAACCAATATACACAAATTAAAAAACAAATTTGTACAAGAATAAACAAGTTTGGAACACTGGAAAGGGGATCAGGAGGAGGGGGGGAACCAATTAGAGAGTGACACAACATTACATAACAACCAATCATAGATCGACAACATTGCGTAATCATCACAATACACACTCTCTCCATATAGGTGTCAAAGGTCAAACTGGAATGATACGCCCCACTAGGTAGTATTTTTTGATGACCAAATATCTTTAAGTTAATTTGAGTGATCAAGTGACGTTTGGAACTGAAAGTTGAAATTTAAAAAATCTATTGGTAGTTTATCCCAATAGATTCAAAGACAAACCAGCTCTAGTTTACAACAAAAATGCTCTGTCCTGTCAAAAGCAGAATCTGGGACTCTCATTTTAGGATGCAAACGGGATACTTACAAAAGCAAGAATTACAACCTTATCTTTATAAATTATACTGGATAAACTTGATGTTGATTTCAGAATAATAGAATAGTTATATTTTGATACAAAATGTTACACACTACATTTAGGTTTTTACTGACCAAAAATAAATAGCTCAACATTGATTATTTGTTTGCACGTATTATTACTAAGCTAAGGGCCTAGTGTTCAATTCCTGACATATATAAAATTCTGGCAAGTTGTTGGCTGAAGAACTGGATGTTGTGTTTGTTCTAGAATTGTGTTAGATTTTAAGTCGCTCCATGATAGTATAATCAGTGTTTCAAAAAAGTGCTCGTTGAATAGCCTAAACCTAAAAAGAGATAAGACTGCTCTAGACTATGGCATATAATTAACACCATAACTTAATCTTATAGAAATTTTTTTCGCATCTCAAATCTGAACAAACACTCTGGTTTTCTATTTAGGAATTAATTGGTCAGGTACACGGCTTGAAATGTTGGGTGGGATTGGCGGGAGGGGAGGGATAGCTAAAACAGGAAGGATTATCGTCTATTTGCTTTGACAGGCTCCGAGTCAACAACCTGTTTATGTGTTAGTGAACTGAGGAGGAAATTGAGTTAATATTAAGTGAGTTACTTGAGTGGCATCTAGCAGATTCAAATAAAACTAGACTACTAGGGAATTTCACCTTAACAGTGTATATTATTTCGTTAAAGATATTTTACGAGTTTTTAGCAAATGTCTCTATTTTATGATTAAAGGGATAGAAAGTCTGTGTTGTTCATATTACCATTTGTTTATATCTTATATTAGTTCTCTGCCTCTCTCATCAAATCTACTGACCTCTTTTTCAAACTTTTCTAGTAAAAATAGACGGAAGAAACTCTTTACTTATTCCTAAATCACGTGACAAAGCATTATATTAAAATTTAATCTAAATATATAACGCAGTGCACCGTGCAACCATTACATGTCATGCATAGGCTTATCAGCTATAATGAATTTATACATGACCTGGATTTTGGAACCTACCTTGTCCTTTCAAACATATCCTATTTAATGATGGATTAAATAACCAGGCGATTAATTTTAGTTACGACTATAGTCGAATCAAATATATTCTTTCAATTGAAAAATGACATGGGAATCGATCCCTTCAAGCCTTGACGATTTCCACACGTCCATCAAAGACTCTGACTTAAGAAATTAGTGAAGAATGTCCCTGGACACGGGGCTATTCCTGAAAGTCAAGGGTCATTTTAAATTATATATCCTATTTAAGTTTACATAACTAAAACATAAAAAATATAAACATACCATTTTTTCAAGACATACCTCATGACGATAAAATATAACCTATTCTGAAAATTGAAAAATGACACCTGGACACGGGAATCTAACCCGGGTCCTTCGGCTTAGTACGCCAATGCTCTTACCACTGAGCTATCCAGGATTCGTCCCGTGTCCATGGTCATTCTTCACTCATAGCTTAAGCCAGAGTCTAAGATGGACGTGCGGAAGTCGTCAGCTTATAAACATGTGATTATCAAAGATCACAGCCATCAGACAACGCAGCCATTAGCGACTCGGTAGTTGGC
>CABEEJ010000260.1:209139-235778 GCA_901482245.1 Timema douglasi
AGACTCTGCCTTAAACTATGAGTGAAGAATGACCATGGGCACGGGACGAATCCTGGATAGCTCAGTGGTAAGAGCAGTGGCGTACTAAGCCGAAGGTCCCGGGTTCGATTCCCGGGTCCAGGTGTCATTTTTCAATTTTCAGAATATGATATCTATGAGGGACTATCCACACTAAAATGCATTAACAATAGTTTCGGCTATTTGTTTCATTAATAAAATATAAGTTGTGGCATCTACTCTTGAAACATAAATAAAATACACGTGTATGAGCCCGACAGGATCTTTGGGAAAAAGCAACGAGATGAGGTTTTCTATGTTACGGAAGTGCCAAATTTAAATTTTATTGCGATAAAATATATTTTTGGAAAGAAATATTGTTTTTAATATAATATTACTCTACCTTAAATGAATGATAACATTTTGTTTTGAGCCTGTATGTTTTGTATGTCCTAGAAATAAACTGGGATAGTCTGTCCCTTGCAAGCTCTAAATAAATTTCTTTATCATCCTGTCTTAATACTAACTTTACTAAAGTGTTAATAACTAGTAAGGTTGAATTTAGAGGAAGTGTACATGCATTTGCGTGGAGAGAGAATGTAATACCAGTTAGTAAAATACTCAATACACCGGACCGGGATTAAACCCCAATCTCCACGTCTTTGGCAGTTTTGTTTATTATGAGAGAGGCGCCTTAGACCATGCGGTCACTGAAATGGTTCCTAATGCTACTATTTACTATCAAACTCAAATATAACTTATTTAATTTACATATTAATATGGTATAGTCATTATAAACTTGCTATCTATTATATTCGTTACTTATGGGTTTGTATGTCCAAAGATTAAATATATGTTATTTTATATTCTAACAAACATCATTAAATAATCCACTTATTTATAACATTCAGACATGTAGTGTACATGATGGTCCCGACTAACTAATTCGAGTGACCCAGATTCGTAGATACGAGATTTTGATACTTTGACTTACAACAACTAGTAATGCCATTCTATCAAGTGGAACTTTAAACGTAATAAATGAAGTTTCTTTTAATCTTACACAAAGCTGATAGATAATCATCCTGTTTGTTTCTTCCATGAACGCAAGTTGTATATTATTAGTTAACCTAGATAGTATTTGATGTGAATAAGTCTTTAGTTATACTTTTAAACAAACATAAATATAAAATTCCATGATATTTTAGAGCTACTCGACTTGAATTTTCAACGAGTTTTCTTATAATTTGTCAAGTTGAATCATGATGATTATTAGATCTTTGTTCTATAAGTATTTATTTGTTATAGATAAGTCTTCGAAATGTTTAAGAACCCCTAAGACTTAATAAGTTTCAGGTATTAGGTTAGCTTAGTCTTTTGTAACCCAACTAAATTAATATTTTACACGGGATTAGCTTAAATTTTGTATTAGATTATATTTAAATGTATAAATTTAAGGACAGTTTAAAGGTCGTCGTGAAAATATATTTTCTTTTAAAAGTTATTTTTAAGTGAAATTTTCCACCTTTTATTGTTGTAATGAATACAAAAAATATAATGCTTACTTTAAAATCTTTAAAAATATGGTTGAAAATATTAAATGAATTCGAATTGATGTTAAAAAATTTAAATAAAAGAGTTATAGTGTTGACTTAAAAATAAATTTTCTTTCTTACAGCTTATTTATAACTGTACATATTTTGTTGCCATTTTCTTCATTAGTCTCACCTAGTGCTTTCAAAGGACTCATACATTATTATTAACTTTTTAAGATGTCGAAGGTTCTAAAGATCAATATGGTATGTTATGCAGTGCGGGGTGTTTTCCAATGAATTAAAAAAATACACATTATTTTTTTTTCTGTAGAGCCATTTTGTAAAATGTATATTTATTTACCTTTTTCTACAACGATGCAGCATCCTCAAAAGATTTTTAAAAAGTGTTAATCAGATAACTTAAAAGTTTATACAAGATTTTCTGGTCATTAAATATCTTATACATTTTTCATCCCCATTTGCTAACACTTTGGGGTTATTAAAATATGCAACATTATTTTCACAAAACTAATATTCTAAAATATAATCATAGTATATTCAAATGTTTATTTTAGCCCTAAAGTTTAAAAAAAAATATATTACATCACAATTCTTCTTAGCTGGATTGAGGGTGGATAATAATAAATCAGATTTTTTTTTGCTGTTTTACGTCATTAAAAAAGTCTCAACATAAAACATATTTTAAGTTTATAGTCGCCAACATATATTCAATAAGTATAATTTATTATTATCAATCGGTCAATTAATTTGCATAAAATATAACTATATTAAACCATGAGCGTGGATATTGATTTATAACAATGTGTTTTTAATAATAAATAAGCATTTAAATACAAATGATGAATCCACGGGAAAAAGAGATCGTGTCCATTTTTTTCATTTTTGAGTTTGTCTTATACTTTCAAACAAGCACTTTTTTGCACTCAATGTTACATTGCGAGAAAGAATAAGGTAAACGTTTTATTGAGGTTTTAAAATATAGGCCACACGTTAAAAGGAGGAATGTCAATGTGGAACAACGTAATGAGGGAGAATGTAAGTCCGGCAAAACTGCTATGTTTAACTTTCACCTCCCATATGTCTTTTAGCTTGGATAGTGAGGTTTTTTAATCTCATTGTGAGTATCAATTGGTTTCTTTATAAAGTGAATAAACAATGGTATAGCAATGGTGAGCAGCGAACAGGGCAGTAATATACTAAGCCAACAAAGAGACGTAAAATAACTGGCAGACTGAGTTATGTTAAAAAGAAGTTTCTTTATCAACTAATCAAACAGGTTCTGACTGTAAAAGTGGCATTAAAATGTTTTCAAAGTTTTGGTGAAAGGGACCGAAAGTCTATAATAGAAAGTTTCAATAAAATGACGGTAAATAAAAAGAAGAGTAAGTTAGATGGTCTTATAACAGTGTATACGATTTTCTAACGACGAATGTTAATATTCATGCCGTGTGCGTGTGAAAGGACAAGAAAATATTGTTGAGGTCAATGTGTGCTACAAAGAGCTCTCTTCTTGGTATTTCTAAAAATAAAGTTGAGGTTATTCACCTTTGTGTTAAAAGAAGTGGCCAGCCTGAAGATGGTAGTGGTCAGTATAAAGACAGGAATATTCTCATGTCTAAGGAGACTTTTGATACTATCCGCATTCAGTTTGGATCCTTTCAGCGTAAAATAAGTAATTATATACTTGAATATTCAAATAAGACCTGTTTTTCCTAGGAATTGATTATAACGAAAATGCATAATTTGTAAAAAAAGAAATACCCAGAAATAAAAGTTTAGTATTAAAAATATCGAAATTTTTTGAACAACATTTTTACCGTTTTTTTTTATCTTGGACATGTAGCTTGTGCGGCCTTTATGCCTTTGAAGTGCGTGCAATTGAAAAAAATATCAGGATGATAGCAATGAGAAACGAGAAGCTGGGAGAAAATTGCATATGCAGTCTGTAGAAAAAAAAAGTACCTTATGAAAGCCTATATGTATTGCATTCGAAAGTGTTTATCGCTGTTGAATATCAAAATATTGTCAAGTTACGTGTCTATTACAATGGATTCACAAAATGTTCAACATGTACCCAATATCACCACAAACAACGTGTATTACAATTGCCAATTGACAGTGTTCAACATCCAAGTCCTCTCCATAGGTAAATCATTCTCTTACGTCTACGATGAGACTGTTACTCGCAAGAAAAATGATGAAGTGTCTTTCTTTCTATTTTATTTGTTATAGTTCATCTTGACTATGCAGTGAAATAACTGGATATTTTTGTTACTCTGCGGGGATTATAACAAGAATTGGATACTTTTCCGACTTGTTCACTATATTTTTCACCAAACTAAAGATCGGAAAAGGTTTAATTGAACTTTCCTATCCGAAGGCACTCATGCCTTGAGTGTGACATGAATACGGCTAATGTCAACCAAAACAAGTGGGTTGATTTGTTACAGAGTGGAAAGAAGAATTTGAGGTGGTTCGAGCAAAGCTATCATCTTTTCTTGTAATTGAGGTTGACAGACAGTTGGTTCGTAAATGGACTGAATATCTGGACCAATACAACTTCAAGAAAAACCCATTTAAATCCAGAACAGTAAGAGAATTAATTGATTAGGATAAACACACACGCATATTGCGATGTTTACCATGAACACTGTTATGGTCACGAGATCAACGAGACAGGTTCACTTCCAACATCAGACGATCCTAAACTACGGCATGGTCAACAACATGGTGTCATAAATTGGTTGTTACATGTTAGAATTAGCTCTCGTGCTCCCCTTCAGGGAACACTAGAGCATTCTATTCTGTATCTGCGTCCCAAACTGCGACAAAGAGGATTTATTTTCCCTTAGGTTGCATACCATTGTGATAAGTATTATCAGTAGATTAATTCAAACAAGTACTATGATAATAATATTTATATTTCTAATAATTTTTCTTAATAAAGTAGATCCCAGTAGCGGATTTAGGTTTGAGGACGCCCTAGACCCAACGATATGGCGCCCTTTTTTTTGTAACAATATATATATATATATAAACATATATATACATATATGTGTGTGTGTATAAAATAATGAAAATAATAACAATAATAATAAGAAATCTAATTCAGGTATAAATTAAACTTTTATTTTTTTAACATAACAATTAAATATAGAATTAATAATAAATTGCTTGTAATTAAAATACAAATTATTTTTATCTGATTAATCATATAATAAATTTTTTTCTTGCTTTCGTCCGTGCGAAAATATCAATGACCTCCTCATACTTAATTTCTTTTTGTTAGATATTTCAAATTTTAGTACTTGCCTGATTAATTATTTTAACAAAGAAATTCTACCCTCAAAATGGTACTATGTTTCGATAGTAAGAGCGCAATAAAATAAACTTTAAAATTTGGTCTTACAGTTTACAGAAAACCCAATCGATTTTTAATTTTAGTCATCTTAAAAATTTTGGCGCCCCTCAAAATTTGCCGCCCTAGGCCCGGGCCTCACGGGCCTAAGCCTAGATCAGCTACTGGTAGATCCTAATCTAGCCTTGGATAACATAAACTATGCTACACTAGCCTAACGTGACCTATCCTATCCTAACGTAACCTAACATAGCCCAACCTAATTAAAATAAAATATTAATAAAAACATTCACATTTATCATAAATTAAATACAGTATTTTAAACAGATACCATATAGACTCCATACAAAAAGTAAAAAGACCTTTAACAACTTTAAAAGTTCTGGGAGGAGGAAGCCAAAACGTTATATTCTCAGCTTCCAAAGATTTATCCAGGAAATTAATTAAGAATAAAGATCGCAAACATAATGAAGTAATGTTACTGAAGGTGGTTGTAAATCAAAAAGCTACAAAGCAGAAGAGTTTATAAAGAGGAAAATATAAAAACACTGAAGATATTAAGGATAACTTGAATTTTTCATATTTGGTTATTTATAATTATTATTAAATGTAATTCTTTATTTTGGTTCACAACAATTCCTGGAATCAAGTAGTTTTTTTGTCTATTAAGTGACTGGTTTCTAATAAGACAATACTGTAGTTATTTCAGTGTATTTTAAAGGCAAAACTTAGTTTTTAATGAATAAATCTAATGATTAATGATAAAAGCCAGTTTTCTGACCTCCCCCTCCCCCATTCCCTATTTTTATACTCCCCAATTTTACGTATAAGAAATGGTACTTATATATATATTAGTACCATGCAAGTTTAAGTTCAGGTTAAAATGTGCTACAATCGACAAAATACAATAATGCAAAACATAGAGTTTATTATAATTAAATTTTAATTGAAGTAGTATCATTAGATTTAATATTAAAATCTTGATTTTTGAAACTTAAAACTATGATAACTCACTTTTTTTTACCGTATACCCCTCAAATGTTAATATTTTACATAATGACAAAGTATTTTTCTTTTTAAATTAAATTTTAACATAATTTTTTTAATATGACTCAAACTCACGTTGAGACAAGAACAAATTATGCATAGCCGAGACTCAACTAAGCAGCTCACAACATTATAAAAGAAACATAGCAAATTTACCAGCACAAAACATTTTGGCCTAATCCATGTCGTCTTATTTAAAATGTCCACAAAACAGAAAGTTTGTCACACTGTATTGTTGAGTCAAAACCATTTATTACATTTTAATGTATTCCATAAAGATTTATAACAAACATTTTCAATAATATTTCAGTAGTCAAGGTAACTTATTAATAAAATATGTTTTAAAGTATTAAAGAAAAGTATTTAAAATTTAATATCTAAAAACGTATTAAATACGTACAACGTTTGGGTGCAAAATTAAGATATAAATGTTTGTTTGTTAGTCAATCTGGTTCTTAATTACTCTAATTACTCTACATATTGAATTACTAATTAAAAAAGCTACTCTGATAAACTTTATTATATATAAAGTCTTGTTAGACTATAGACAAAGAGAGACATAAAGAAGTATTATTTTTGTATCGTGCTTTGTGAGTGTGGGGAACAAGTGCGATGGATAGCAAAATATATACGCATACTATTTAATGATAAAAAAAGTTTAGTCATATTATTTAGGTGTCCCTTTACATGTTATATTTTTAAATGGAGATGAAAAGGAACAATAATGATGTTCTACGAGAAAGAAGGTATTTTACAAATTGGTAGATGATGGAAAATAACTAATTGGCAGTACATTTTAAAGAATAAATACTGTGTTGTATGTATCTAAGTTCAAGGCGAAAGAGTAAAATTATATGCGTTTTGAGTTAAAAGATAAATATTAAATCAAATTAAATGTTAAAATAATGTTTAATATGAGTTGTTTGAAACTTTTTACTGTTTATTTTTTAGGTTTTTAGATGCAGTTTTATAAATTTAAGAAACGTAATCATGATAGTAAAATATTTTAATATATTTTAAGTGTTTTGGTTTCATAATATTAATATATTAATTGGTTTCTACAGATTTGCAATATGGAAACCAAATATATTAGTTAATTGTTATACATCTTTAGTTTGTAAAATATAAATACTGTAAAATTAGTATTAATACATTCTAAATTCTAAATTCATTGACAACACACACACACATATATATTTAATATTAAAAGGAAATAGAGCCAAATTATATTGATATATTAATTTATGTAACTCCAAAATAGAATCTAGAGTAGGGTTACTTAATATGTTTTTATATTAATTGGTATATTTTCGTTCATTTAAGCGTTATATCCAATTAGTTTGTTATTTGGTAATTATTTTAAAATTGATTTTCCATCTAAGCTACTTATTGATAATTTAAAAATGGGTTCAATCTGTTACAATATTTGCCTGCAATAGTGTTTGTGCTACTGATTTATTTCATTTTTATTTTAAAATGTTGTTACTACACATAAATTAACTTTGTAAGTTTTACATTTTGTAAGTTTAAATTGTAATTTTTTATTAAAGCATCGTTTATGCTTTATGTTGTGTTTATGCTTCAAATCTCTTACAACTCCGGTTTGAACATGATCTGATTTACAAACTTTATCATCACATTTAATAATAGGCTTCCTCCAAATATTTTCTCACTTTCTTTCAACTAAAATTTTAATACATGTCCCTTTAATAACTAACATTCTCATACCTAACTCTATTAGCGTAATGCAAGTGTATAAAGTCCTGACGGATTGTAAAACGCAGTGTAAAAAATGACATTTCGTGTACAAGGCTGAGTCGATGTACAACCTCATGGTTAGTATTATAGGAACACTGGAGTCACACGCATCGACCTTATAGAGAGCTTGTCCTTTGATGACACAATTGATTGATTTTTTCTCAGTAGAATAATTACCGAAGACAATATTGTCTACATATGTTAATAAAGTTTGGGTTAAAGGAACGCCAGATAAGTTTTTTTTTTCATATTTCATATAAAAACATTTTTGTCAAAATTGATCTAATATTTCTCCAGTAGAAATATATAGTTTACTTTTCTTGGCATGGTGATATCAATAGTTTCTTAAATAGCTGTCTTGAGCAAGGAAGCACTATATGACCGTTTTTTTAAATTAAGATAAAAATTTGTCATTAAATTACAGGGCACCCTTGTCAGAAATTCAAGATATTTTGATACCAACATGTGAAGTAAATAAACTTTATGTTTCTACTGGAGCAAAATTTATTTTATTTGCGCATAAATAAAATAGTTTTGCTATAAAAACTGAAAAGACCATTTCCTTTTCGCACGTATACCCCACCTTAATTGTTTGAAAATTATATATATAATACTGAAGGGGAAGAGTACGGCCATGGTTGCTGAGAACTAATTAATATAATATAGTGAAGATGGGATACAGGACTACATCCTGTAACTTTCTGCAATAGAACACGATTAATGAATTTGTAATTTTCCCAAATCTAGTAAATATTCACCTAAAGAAAGTTAGTTTATAGTCTATTTAACCAAAATAAGAATTTGTTTGTCTGTCTCTCGTAACCTTTACCTGACATCTAACGGAAATAGATGGTGAAAATTTAAATTATAGTAGCCACTGTGCACAAATATATGCAACTCAGACATATATATTGTTTAAATTTTTGATTAGATTGTTTAAATTTGTTAGAGCCTGGGTCGGAAGAAATAAACTGAAAATATTTTGTTTCTGTCTGTCCGAAGCAAAGAAAAACTTTAATAGGGGTAACAATGTAATGCATTGCGTGGCTAGCCCAGGAAAAGCCGGGTATTTCATCTAGTTGTATATAAAAATGTTGCCAATAATGGTTGGCATTTTTAAACTATGTTTTAGAAATGCTGTAAAAATACTCATTGCTATAAAATAATGAGCAGTAGTCCAGTTGTCCTAAAACTTGATTTTATAGTAATTACAGTTATAAATAAAATGTATCAATAATAAAATCACAAATAAAAGATAAATACAGTTTAATACAAGAGTATGTAATCTTAGGTTGTCAACTAGTCTCAGGCGTCATTCCCGCAAGATCATGAAATACCGTTAACAAGTAGAACGAGGATAGAATTCCGGTTGGATGTACTGAAGATTTTTTCGCCAAATGTTTTTTCAATTGCTTTCCACGCAAAGATTGGTAATCCTCTTAATAAAACCTGATATTTACCTGTCACATCAGCGTAATTACTACATACACATACAGCCCAAACGAGGATAAATACAGAGTGCTAAGAAAAAAGCTTAGGAGTTAGTACATAAATGCATTAATTAACTAGTTTTTTACATTTTTACAAAATACTTATTATTTATAATCAGTAAACCTAATAATTACCATGTAAAAATAAAGATGTTAAATCTTATAGGAGCCATTTGATAATATAACAAAAAAAAATTGCTATTTGCCATATTTTCATTATTTTATTCCAAACAATACAATTATAAGACCCTTTACATTCACCCATATTTGGTTTTGTTTACAAAAACACAATAACTGAGGGATGTTTATATAACTTATTTTATTTGTTTAAAAATTGTTTTATCTAAACATTCCTAGAGCTGTGATTTTTAAAGTGGCTATAATTATAAGCACACATTATGATTAAGGAAAAATACTGAATAATTTTATTTGCTATATTTAGGTAACTTGAAAATAGTTATGAAATAAAAAAGTCCACAAAGTAAAACATTACAACCAAAGGTTGCTTTGATTTTGCTCTCATTCTAATACTTCTCCACCAAAACATTTTCAAAGAGAAAGAATTTATTAATAGCTTGACGTATACTTTTATCAAATTTAATAACACACAGGGGAAATAATTTTTTTCTCTATTTAAGGACTTAGTACGTTAAAAATTATTTTGTTTATATTCAGTAAAAATGGCGCAATATGATTTAAAAAAATTAGTAATGTAATTACTTTCACATAGGGAAAAATATTCAGTTAAAGAATTTAGAGATGGACTTTTGAATTCGTTAGCATATTTTATTTCAAATTTGATTACTAAAGCATGACCATATTAGGGAAAATATATGAATGTTCTATTCTATGCATGAGCACACATGGCTGTATTCATAATGTGATTAACTTTCATACTAAATTTTCTATACACTTTTTTAATTGAATTGTAACATAACTCTCTATTGAATTATTAAGCTTAATAATCTGAATAAATAGATTTTTGATAATTTTTAAATCTAAAATGAATAGGTCTATATGCTTTAATCAGATTCAGAGTGTATTTGTAATAAAATAAATCGTCCATTTATTCAGGCTAGATGTTTTCAGATCAAATTCTAAATAATCAGGGGGTCAAATAAAACACTTTGATTCATACTTTTATGAGCTTGATTTATATTTTGAGATAACATTTTATAGATTTTAAAAGAATCTGGATCAATACATACACCATCTTTTATATTTAATTTTTGGGAACCCTGAGGATAAAGGAAGTATTGTAACCGTAAAAAAATGTAATTTGATCTTTTGATGGATGTTGAATTTTCATGACCCCTTTACTAAAAGAAGTGGTATCTTTTAATTAAGGATAAGAATATAAATATAGATTTTCCCCAATTGTGTTTAAAATTCTTACTTAAATGCACTTCAATATTACAACCAATATATATTGTTTTCAGGTAGATAACATAGAGGGTATTTTACCTAATTGTGTGTATACAATTTGATATAATATATTTGTGGCTCCTTATACGTGAAAATTGCTATTGCAAAAATATAGTAATATTGAAGATACACACTTTTTATCTGGAGTAGACCTATGTTTTTACAAAACCAATGGTTTCCAAGTTGGAAAAAAACTTCAAGAAATAAGCCCGCAAGATCGTTATACCAACAAAGCTAAAATATATTTTTTAAATTAAGTTAATGAAAGTGAAGAAACGAAAATGTACTTAAGTTTTTTATCATCGCGTGCTACTATTCATTTGGGCTATACGCTTAAATATATTACTAATTACGCCAGTGGTTTTAGGGATTATGGAGGTATTATTTATACCCTCAGCATACTCAACCAAGATTTTAGCCTTGATCTCCCTGTCATCGGCAATCTATTCTGCAACGAGAGTAGTGTGCTAGTCAACGTGGACACAGAAATTTATTTTAAATATCTAAAACAACCTTATTAATCCGGAAAATCCTTTAGTTAAAAACATCCTTATTGGGGTAAGATCTATAAATTTGCATTATATATAATATTATGGATGGAAAGTACAATGTCGTATAGGACTTCAATTTGATAATTTATTTTTCCGGCACTGTGTTTTACTAGCCATTTGGGAATACCTCGATTCAAGATCTAAATAAAACTCTGGGAAATCCCTAATGAAGTCACAGGAGGTGTACCCGTATTGTTTTCATTCCGATTCTCTAGAGATGACGAAAAGCCTGCCTTAAAAGAGTATATATATATATATATATATATATATATATATATGTCTAGACATTGCTAGACCAGTCTGTCCATCCGCCTCGGCGAATACAGACACTAGACTTATTTGTCGATATATTGCTGCAACTAGCTAGTGGAGTCTTCGCAGAGCACCAAGGCAGGGTGTCCTTGAATAACTCCAAGATATTCGTTGTAGTCAAGGATATACAAGAATTAGTCCGGTTAGTTCATACCATTGTTTCATGGTTCTAGGAGCACGCTATTTTAACTCCAAAGATGAATCGGCTGGTAAAATTAACGACTGTATTTTATAACAGTGTGGAGTGACAATCCACACGCACATTTCTATATGCACTAGCCTGTCAACATTTTTAATCCCCTTAATCGATTCATTTTATCCCTTCATGCTTTTCAATTAAAATTTAAGTACACAACATTTTTCTCCATAGTTTGAACTCACCTAAACTGTGTATTGAGACCCACTTACAGGTAAATCGTCTGCAAAAATTATTCCTAGATGTGACTTTCATGACAAATTACACTAAGGGAAAATAGGTCACGATACTAAGACTACCCATCATTTAATTAGACTCACTTTTCCAATTTAAATGTATTCAATTTCTTATCAAGATTAGCTATGCGATAACCATCAATACAACACAAGAACTAACCCTAAAGATTTCAGGCAAGTGTTTTTTTTTTATATGGAACACTTATATTAGTTTATTTCCACGATAGTTCCATCAGCAACTTATATTTGCTCGCCCCTGATGATTATTTACAAATAGGCCTAAAAATGTTCAACTTTATTTCCTTCACTTATGAATACACATTTTATGTGTGTCCAATCGTTAAACAGAGATAATTACACTACAATGATTATTTTTATTCTGAAAATACATCTTTTATTAAATACAAAGTCTCATCTCAACATAATACGATACGTGATTTATTCTTTGTACGTAAAACTAAAAACTCTGGTATCAGAAATGCTATTGCTATAGTGAAAATGTTAATAAAACTACATTAACGTGAGCTAATCTGTGGGTCAAAAAGCTGATTTTCAAACAAAGATCTATAGCTAAATTTACTTTAATAAATATGAATTTTATGTTCTGAGAACAACAACAAAAAATCTAACAAAATATAAAATAAAATTTTAAATAACATTTCATGGTGGATTATTCAGAATTAATATTTGTTCTAGGAGTAAATACATAAAAGAAATGCTAATCTTAAAAAGTTAAATTGATCCCTACTTGTTTGAATTTTGTAAATATTTTTGCAGATTCAGAACTCTTACTATATCACATTTTAAGCTTATGTTTTTTTTGTATCCAACAAAATTGATTGTTTTTTTTACCGACCGTGTTTACATACTATTTGCTTTCTCTCTCAAAGCAGCTTAATAAATATGTATTCACATGTTCATTGAAAGTAGAGTGATAAAGGTCAGCTTAAGGGGTGTAGGAATTCACACGCTCACAGCGAAGTAATGTTTCCATTATGCTCTACAATGCTATATAAACACCGCTTATTATTAACATGTTTTGTTTTCGACAGAATTACATGATTTTATATTAATCTCACTATATATATTTTTTTTTCAATGAAAGCTTTGTCTAGACACAAATCAGCACATATCGAAACAAATGTGCTCCATTTAACGATTGATTTCAAATTGAATCAAAACACACCGTGCAGTTACTGATATTTTTCAAGTTACAAGGCGCAAGAGCAGTAGATTTAGTTGATTAGCTATGAGTGATAATAGCTTCTTTCAAATTGACCGTTGTTATGCAGAATAAGCAAATCTGAAAATAGATTGATTCTCATAGCATGAAAGACTTAACGGGTAGAGCTAAATTCAGTTCATAAATTTGGAGGAAGTCATGGGACCATATATGTTTTCTGAAATAATTTTCTGAAGAAAATTATAGTATAGAAAAAGATAGTACCTTGAAAAAGTGAAATTATTATTGATTTTTAATCACTAGAATTAAAGAAAAAAATTAAACATTTATAAAATATGAATGAAATGCACTTAAATTGATAATATACATTGGTGAGACAAGTTATGTTACTTGTATGGGCAGCCCCAAAAATAGTTACACTAAAGTGATAGGTATAAGAAAAGTAGACATTTAGAGGAAGATTACTCGCATTAGCATTTGGAACCAAATCGTTAGGGCCATTTAAATAATATTCCTAGTTTTTTAAATATCAGTAATAGATGCATACCACACCCCGAAAACAAATATACAGTGTTAATTGTTATATAAAACATTCTTATGATACCAATTTGGAATCAAATCGTTAGTTTTTTTAATATTTTGAGATTTTGAAAAATCTTCCTCCAGTAAACTACCAATAAATGAGTTTCTATTCCAAAAACAAACACAGTAGGGACCACATATCCATGGGTGATACGTTCCTAGATCTACCATGGTTACGCAAAACCGATAAAAATATCGAACTGTTATGTAACGTAATATGCATGCAACCTACAAAATAAGGGTAAAGTTTAATGGATAAAGACTTGCCCATAACTTGTTGATGAATTTATATTGTTTATGTTAAAAAAAGTGTCACATTTTTTAGTAAATAGTTATAAATAGTTCTTTATTTGATATTGATTTTTTTTTTTAAATAAGACACTTAAATGATATTTGTTCACCTATATGTGTGTTCATTCAAAAAAAATAGTGCTGTACTTATTTACGTACTTCATGGCATCAGGAGCTTGAAAGTTCATTGCCGCACTTACAAAAGTACGCCACCTATTCCTATCTTGAACTAACTCTATCCAGTCCACCTTATCTTACCCTATCTCTTTGAGGTTAATTCTAATGTTATCTTCCCATACGCGTTAAGGTCTTCTCAATGGTCTCTTACCATTGGGTTTTCCAGTAAATAGCCTGAACATAACCTGTACATGGTTCTAGAATCTTCAATTCGCACTGCTGTCTTGCCCACAGTAATCTACGAGACTAGATTCTTGTGTTGGGTACAGAGTATGTAACTTATAATGTAAC
Organism: Timema douglasi; assembly: GCA_901482245.1. NCBI lineage: Eukaryota > Metazoa > Arthropoda > Insecta > Phasmatodea > Timematidae > Timema > Timema douglasi. The sequence continues at coordinate 223,590 of CABEEJ010000260.1, forward strand.
TTCCTCTAGTCCTAAGAAGCCTGATTTCTTTTAGGATCACATATCTTCATAAGCAGTTTTTTCAAACATCCTAAATTTGTTTTCGTCATTTAAGTTAAAATACCACGTTTTACCCATCTTGATAACAACCTGTAAAATAATGTTTCTGTATAAAGTTTAAAATCAAAACTGCTCTTCCACATTAAATGGCCAATGTATTAATAAACTTTGACGTCCAATACAATACTTTAGGTCAAAAAAAGTTTTCATTAATTTATTAGGTATATAATTGTATACATATTTTGAGAATTTAAAGTTATTCAAACTTACTTTTAAAATATGTGTGTATGTGTTTTGGTACGTGACATACCTTCTAGCAAAATAGAGTTTCAATATCTGTAACTCTATTTAAAAAATAAAATAATGTTAAAATATTTATATATGTGCCTCAATTTTTATCGTACTTCAATAAATTACATAATTATCTCACATAATAACATTGTTTTCTCTATAGCAAGTAAATTAGATATAAGGAAGGAAAATGGACTATAATGTCTTCATATAATATAGTTAAACTAATTTTATAATTTGCTCTTTATATTGTAGTTTACTATACCTATCATAAATCCTACAGGCTCAAATCTATTAAGTAAGTTCAGTAAAAAATATAGGTTTTATGTTGTTCTTAAGTTAACCTGTAGAAATCGATGATCGATCACAAGTTTGTTGGTTTAGTTGTATTTTAGTAGACGTGTTGTGAGTTAAGACTATTCTACCATATTAACATAGTTTCAGAAAATATATTCCAGTTTTTATGTTTGACACATCTGCCGCCATTTGTAAGATATAATGGACTAACATTACGATCAAATATTTTAGTTTCTGCTGTCCTTTAGAATACGTTTGACGAAGTAGTTATCACAAGTTGTGGGTCTCATTTTATTTGATTTCTTTCCAGATTTCAGTGGATAATTATATGTATTGGAGGACATTCATTCTGTTCTTGATCATATTCAAGTATACAAATTTAAGCTAAAAGCCCTCTATGAGTTCATATAATTCCAGGATATACAGTTCATATTTTGTACTATAGTTTTTTTTTTATGAAAAATGTAGGAATGTAGACCATGCCAAGCAGACACAATTCAGTATTTTGGAGATTTTCATCCTGTGCATACAATTCAGGATTTTCCTTGTGGTTGATTGGTTGAAAAATGTCAGAACGGAGATCATTTTTAGTGGATGAAATTTTTTTAATACAAAGTATTTTCCTCGGTCGGGTGAACTGGGGGTAGTTTTTCCTAAATGGTTTTCCACTCTCCCTCCACGCAAATGCGGGTTCACTTCCTATAATTCACCCTTCTCAATTCCTAATCCATTAGCGTAGTTAGTACTTAAAGCGTATAACCCGAACGGTTAGTAAGATGCGAAGCTAAATATTATTATTATTATTATTATTATTAAAGTATTTTCGCTCGATAAATACTGCAATTAAGACCATTTTAAGTGGATAAATTTCATTTACCTAAAATACCTGTGATAGCCTGACTATAGTATGTATATATAGTTATATACCCCTCTCTTAACATAACGTAAAGCCAACAACAAGTTGAGTGGACCCTAAAAGTATGAAAGAGAATGCACAGAAGAAATTAATAATGTTATTTTCCATCTAGAGAGTATTATTTTTGGCAAATATGTTGGGTAGGCTGGTGGCTTTCTCTACTATGTTAAGGAAGTTTGTAATCCATATATTTATATAATACACTATCAATAAAATTACTTCCAAACAACATTATAATCAAAAAAAGTTTCTAGTAAATATAACAGCTATGGGGGAAATAATCATAAAATTATATCTTACATAAAGATAATGACGTGGAAGGCAAAGTGCGTAATGCCGTAAGAAAACTGTTAAATAAATAGTATAAGAACGAGAAGTTTACAAGAAAGATGAAATAAAAAAGAGATATAGTTGTAAAGGAAAAGCGTGGTGCGCAATTCAAGATGGCTAATAGAATTGTAGAAAACGTTAGCTTGTGGTAGGTACTACACTGGGAGTATCAGAAACGAAACATTAAACCGGGGGTATAGAAATGATATTGGATAAAGTATATAAAAGGGGAACTCGGCTGCAAAACATGAAATGGGCTACAATGGTTAAAAAAGAAAGAAAGAAAAAAAGATAAAATAAACTCTAAAAGTCATTGAGGGCTAGAAAAAATCCATCGTTTTGTGTAAAGAAACATTTAGGAAGGTTTTAAATCCCTTGTGGGTGATCCCGGGGTATGTAGCAAATATTTTCACTTTTTTATTGAGATTTTTTAATAAATCCCTTTAACTTTGAACAGGTATAATACTGTATTTAGTATTTCCTGCTTGTTTATTAATTAATGACTCGTTTTCAAGTTACCCCTTTAAAGGGGCATGTTGCAACAAGTGTTTTATAGTCAAATTAATCATATTCATCAAATTATTCGTGCGTAATTTTAAGTTTGGTTATAAGTGTAGTTAAAATATGATTTCAGTGTGAAGACCGAGGTGAACTCTGTCGGCGCCATGAGCAGGCTCTACATTGCCAACGCCAACAAGCACGACTCTGGCAACTACACGTGTTCCCTGGCAGATGTCGCCTCGGCTACTATAGCCGTGCACGTGCTCAACGGTGAGTTACACTAGATATATTATATATTATGCTACTTTGCTGTCTGAAAAAGCTCTATAGTTACAACTATGTTTGAGTTGAATAAAATAACACATATTCATTAATTATAATTTAGTGTAGTAATTAATAAATTTGTAGATAAATATACCTAATGTTCTTCACTCAAGAAATGTATATATAAAACTTATGTTAAGTTATTTACTTTACATAAGTTTGTGTGTCCAAAAATGTGTGTCTTTGTATGTGCGCCCTTTTGTCCTTTTTAATTATTAATCCTATTTCGGGAGTGTTTATAAACATAGCAGCGATGTCAATCTAAATTAACCAATATTATAAACGTAATATTTATTTAAATATACTTGATAATGTTTTTAATACTTAATAAGCAAATCTGAATATTGGTAAATTAAAAAATAGCTATTTTTTAATTTTTATAATATTTAAAATACATTAACATTTAATATTACATTTAACATTTAATAATTACTTAAGTACTCTAGCCAATATTTATTTCTTACTGGGTGTAAACACTTCTGAAAACGACTCATTTGATTTAAGTTTGAGGAAAAAGAAGCACGAATAGTGATATAAACAGATTACTGTTTTAAAACTTTTTAAAATAATTTGAATATAATATTTTAAAATTGTTAAAGGCAGTTTAAATAAAAAAACAACTTTATAATTAATTTTTATAAATAAAAATAAATACTTCCTTTCTATATGTATGTTTGTTTAACTTACTTTAACATCGATTTCCTCAACACATATTCAGTCAAATACTATTCTTATGATAGTAAGATAAGATGTTAGCACAATAGAATGTGTTATAACACTTATTCCCTCTGCTACCTCTCCGTGAATTTTTACTAGACTAGATATATTTCTCGTCTTTTATTTTCAACCACATAGTTCTACTCGTTCTGTTCGTTTGTCTTTTTAACTAAGTTAGTGGCGATAGTGAAGATATAAGAATATAAGAAATGCAGTGATATATTTTATAAAGAAAGATTGGAACATTATTAATGAAAAAATATTCCCCCATACATCCGACTGAGATTAAGACTCCAACATACCCATGAGCAGTAGGAAAGACTAGATTACACTCATATTGAGAATAGGGTCTTACTGGTAGGGTCTTATACCTATTGATGCAACCCGAGTCTACCTATTTTATCTGGTTATGTAGCAGTCACAGTTAAATATAAACCTATAGTATAAAATAAGGATATAACTTAAAGAGATCAGGGCAAAGCTATATTCACTTGAATTTTAAATTTAGTTTACATAAAGATCATTATGATTACCACCCTTCAAAACCAAACACATCACCCTCCCCTCTAAATATCTGGGGTATTAGGGATTCTGAAACTACTGGATTACAAAAGCTCACAAATTATACCTTTTGACCCTTCACCCACTTCATCAAACCTAGATTGGTCATTAACTGCGTTTAGTACACATATCCCACCCATCTTTAAGCCCACCTCACTCAAAAAAATCTTCTAATCTCGTTGTACTTCTCAGTTTATGTCAGTCTAGCCCCACGCTAGATATCCATCAAAATACACCAAAGTCACAAAAGAACTCTTTTATTACAATGGTATAAATAAACCATGCATATCTCTTTGCCACACCTAACGCTTACCTAGCCTATTCAATTTACATGACCTAACTAATAGATAGATATAGCAAGGTGATAGCGATGTAGCAACTATCATAAAACTGCGTTCAACCTCGGTGGTCTTCGGGTAAAGTACTCGCATCAAGACCCGATGATCTTGGGCTCACATCCGGCTAAATTAATTGTTTTTTTAGTTATAAAAATCTATATTACAATGTCCTTCGGAGGGTAAGTAAATCCTTCAGTCCCATGTCAATTATAGCATGTAAAAGAACCCTGGAAAGTATGTGATAAAAACATTACTTTACAAAATTGGTAGGCCCTTTCCCTCATAAAACTTCTTGAATTCTTATATAATCAGTTTATTCAAAAAGTGCACGATTATTACTTCAAATAAATAAAAAAATAGAAAAAATATATTTCACTCAAGACATCCATCACATTTAACACCAAGATTTTCCTTATACTTTCGTGGCTATATTATGTCCATAAGCCTTAAAGCGAACATTTATAAAACCAAGCCATAGACAATTTGCACCAATCACACCATCAACGAAAAACTACAATTTGGCAATATTTTCAGGCTGCATCTAGCTTAACACAAAACACAACCCTCCTTACGAGGTACTCGTCAATATGGCCACAATCCAAAAACACTGCAAAATCACACCTGCTCACCTATAGCTTCCTTCGCCAGCTCTAATACATAAAATAAACTCTCGCTTTAAGATTCAAGACAAACCCATAATATATTATTTCGTACCACTTAGTTAACCACAACATCCAACACAGCCCACCGTTCTCTCCTCTCCTGGGTCCCCGACCTCTATCTGACATAACTTTGCCATAATTCTATAAGAACACATCACACTAGCTAATACATTTCCAGTTTGCACACCAAATATTCAGGTCACTATCATTATTTTCGTATCTAAGTAGGATTCCTTAGCTTTAAGCGCAATGCCTCACAGTATCACTTTAGTTCCTTTCTGACTTTTGAACTAGTATGAATTTTCGCGATGTTCAGTCAAATCTCCTGAGATCCCACTGAATCTGTACATTCTTTAACTCACTACCCTCAATTAGCTATACTACTCACGTCAGAAATTTGTAAAATGATAATCCTTCTTTCCCAAATTGTCTACAAACATAATAAACATCAATCATAATTACAGATATAATATATAATTCCACCACACAGCCTTCTCCTTGCAATCCCCACGGATGAAATTTTAGTCGTAAGTGAAGAAGAGTTTTATTTATTTTCGATCTCTTACATAATTTGTAAAGTAATACAAATACATATTATAAAAATATAAAGATCTGAAAGAATGTGATGGTGTTAACCGTGTTTACTAGATAGAGACAGTTATTCACACATCAATTTATTAAATGAAATGAGATCTGAAACGAATGATTAGATAAACCATTTTAGGATTGACGAGGATACCTACGTTGATTTACAATAATTAGTGATTCCACTGTTACACACACCCAGAGTTTTAAGATTGTTTAAAGGATTTCAAATCTCCATGATAAAGGCCAAGCCTGCACGTGCTTGAATGAACCCTTAAGCCCGAGTATATGCTTAGTGGCGTGTTAGAACTCCAAGCAAACTCATTGTCTAACTTCAATCCTATGATGAATCAAGAGACCTAATGCCACTAAGAGTCCACTCACACTAAGTGTCCACTTAGTGGCATTTTTGCATACGGCCCTTCCCCTCTCCCCTAGGGCTGCGTCAGAAACTTTTTTGGCACAATGCTGACATCAATCAATAATGCGTCAACAGCACTTTCTGTTTAACTTTGTGTAGTATATGGGAAAGTTTGCGACTCTAGGGTTGCCAGAATCTATAAAGCTTGAATGGGCATGATTGGTATGGACGATCCGTCAGTAGAGACCACCCACCGTTGGGTAATTTATTCACTAATCCAGGTCACATTAACAAGTGAATAATAGGAAGGAACAGGTGGACATATTCACGTTCGTGCAATCGAAAGGGTCGAAAAGAATACTAACGATGTTGGTGGTATTACTTAGTCCGTTGTCATGTACTTATTTAATTTATGTAGTTCATATTAGCCGTGATATGGAGGTAATAACTTAAAAAGAAATGCCTGCAGTTTGTGGCTCAAAAATTGATTTAAATATGTATATTATCCTTTTAAAATAGTTTAGGTAAAAATGCGTCAAACCTTGTTATAATGTGATGAAAATATCGTCTTCAATATATTTAAAGTGTGTTCAACATAGACCAATATTTATATCCAAGATGCGGCAGATATATATGACGGCTTTGCAAGTGTAATAATTTTTGTATTTTCGAACAAAATATTGTTTACATTTTGTCATTATATTCAGCATATTATTCCATTGTTATTTACACCATCAAACCATTTTTAGAACATAAGTTAGGTATGGAAAATAACGTCTTGCAAATGTACTCCATTTTCATTCACACGTTGCTGAAGTCTTGCTCTGAAGTTAGTCATGACATCATGAGGCATGTTTATCGCTATTGACCAAATTTCCAGTTTGATAGTAGCTTTGGGTTCTTACAAAGTGCGTGGCTTATCAATAAAAACTTTCGACTTCAGATAACCTTACAAAATATAGTCACACGCTGAAAATTCGGGTGACCGCACTGCCATGAGATATCTCGACGAAGTGAAATTAGGCGTTGTGGGAATATGTCTTGAAGGTTCCAGAAATACGGGGTAACCCCCCATAAATTACGGGTTTCCCTGGCAGTGCTTCGAGACATGTTCCCACAACGCCTAATTTCACTTCGTCAAGATATCCCATGGCAATCGTGGTCACACAATTTTTCAGCGCGGTACTACATTTTGTAGGGTTATCTGAAGTAGAAAGTTTTATTGATTAGCCACGCACTTTGAAAGAATTCAAGGTTACTATCGAACGAGAAATTGGGTAATACCGATAAGCATGCTTCGTAATGTCATGACTAACTTCAGAGCAAGACTTCAGCAACGTGTGGATGAAAATGGAGTACATTAGCAACACGTTAATTTCCATACCTAACTAAAGTTCTAAAAATGGTATCATGATGTAAATAACAATAGAAAAATATGCTGAATTTAATGACAAAATGTAAACAATATTTTGTTCGAAAATACAAAAGTTATTACACTTGCGTAACCGTCATATATTTCTCCCACACTATGTACATACTGGTAGTAAAGTATACCGTAATAAACTTGGTAAACAGATAATTTTGTTTACAATTAACCTTTATTTAGTCAGAAATGGCTGAGTTTTAAACACATGACTTATCATGTCTTGGGTTCAAAAATAGTATTTATTTAACCTTGTTAAATTTGGTAATCTATAAATGAACACGAAAGTACTTAGGTGTAGATAAAATCAAAACTAAGAATTAAACAAAGTTACTTGAGGTATATGAGGTATATAAAAGTTAAAATCAATTTAAATTTATTTTAGCCAAACTTGAAAAAAACATATTCTTTCGTTATTAGTTGAACTAATCTTACACTTAAATAAAGAGGTTTGTTTGTGTGTTTGTTTGTATGTTCGCGATAATCTTTATAACCACTTAACAAATTTAAACAGGATTTTCACTCATGTGTTCTTCATGCTCTCAGATAGGTCATAGGCTAATATTTTTTTCTGTTATAATTCAATAAAATGACGGTATTTCAAAGACTCTTGTCTTAAACCTTGTGATCAATGTCGTATTCTTCCACTGAATTTAGAATTCATTAGAAGTATTTTTACTTGATCACCAAATAAATTGCAATGAGAATAGTTACAGAAACCATTTAAATCTTAAATACAAATATAAATTATATTTTGGTTGAGGGTTTTGTTTCATATTACATTATTTAGTAAATAGTGTATATTTAAAAAATTAAAATTTACATATATGTAACGTTATAAATAGTAGCCCGTTTTTTTAAATCTTGTTGTTAGTTTCAAATTCTTCACATAAGTAGTTTTATCAGTTGTTTGTTTCGTATTCTTCAAATTAGCAATCAAAATAAGTATTTATATGACGAATTTTAGATACACAGGTAGTGTGCCACATTTTAATTCTATTTCATTTAACATTAACGTTATGTATAGTACATAACAAACAGTAAATTATGCATAACATTCAAACAGGTGAAAATAATAATATTGATATTTAAATATAGCGATTAAAGTTTAATAGTAGATAATGCAGCTGCTTGGTCTAAGGCGCTACTCTCACAATAGACCAAACTTGTAGTGATAGGGAGATTGAGGATCGATCCCGGTCGGGTGTAATTAGAATTGTTTTTCCTAAATGTTTTCCCACATTTTTCCATGTAAAATCGGATATCCTTCCTCTAAATTCAACCTTAATCACCCCTAGCCCTTTATCGTAGTTAGAACATAATCGTATGTTCCAAACGAGTAATGAGATGCGGTGCTTAAAAAAAATCCTACAGGGCACAATTCATAATTAAAATGCCACTATTTATAATTAAATGTAGTGAAATAAATCTCACTCCAATAGATTGTATTGATCTATAAAAATTGGCCTAATCTCATCGCTCAACTAGATAAGGGCTTTAATAAAACTTTACTCAAGATGTCATTCGGTAGCGATCATTAGGGGGCGCCTCATATCCCAATTTTCTAAGAATAATTAAACAACTGTAAATTTATCTTAAAAGTAAAATTATTAACCTACAATGGGTTTATTACAGCATTTTAAAGGAAATTATTACAATGATCCTTCATTTATCGTCCAGACAATAGTTGCAGATAAAGGTTTTCACAGCCTGATCAACAACAATTGAAACACCTTGTAATTTAATTAATAAATTAATAGCCAAAAATAATAATGGCCTACATGTTTCACAATGGAGAAATACAGGCAGAATTTAAATATACCTAACCAGATATTATCACATCCTTTCTTACAAGAACATTTTCCATATAATGTTAAATGTTTACTCAACCCTGCGGCGGGCGCGCCTCTTCATTTAACACGAGCACTTTGTGCGTCATTGGTTATTTGTTGGAATAATACCAGCTACCCTTTTCTAATGTTGTTTTGTTGTTTTTTGACAAAAAATTAGAGTTTAAATTAAAATAATTAATATTATGGTTAGATTAAGTTATATTTTTCATTTATAAGTAAAATTTTAAAGTTTATTTTAAAAATAACTAGAAAGTTACTTATTATTAGAACAAACATGAATAGAAAATCTTTGTGTAAGATATTATAAAAGTACTTACTCCTTAGCTGAATCTTTAGCTTCACAACATACTTCATGCAGGTAGGTTGTTTTCACATGTTTCTTGCACAGAAACGTACTACACTGGTCACAAACAATAATTTGTTGTGGTGTTGATGTTCTTACTTCTTCTACATATATGGCGTTTTTCACGCTCTTTCGGTGCTGGCTTAACAAGTTAAACATCATCCTGTGGTTGGTATCTTTCAGAAACATCTTCATATCCATTGAAAGATTGGTCAATAACGACAGAATAATTAAATATCTCCTTCATTAGCTAAAGAACTATATATTTGATAAAAACTCTCTTTCGGTCTTTCGGATTGTCTTCATTGAACTGAAACACAATCTTTGAGCTTATTTCAGCTACGTTCATCAGTGCAAAATGACTCAACAAGGGCCGTCTTTTTGTAATCCTGGGTACTGAGTAAGAAGAACATATATAATCTACTGTATCTTCTCCTTTTTTGGATGCATTATAGTTTAAAATAAATGCAGGCTTCTTAGATGTTTCATCTACTGAGCCAGAGCAATGCATTGTCGACAGAAATAGTACAGCTTTATTCTTCTTTGGCACATGAGAAACTAGAGTCACATCTTTTTGGAATCCAAACATTGATGCATCAACCTTTTTGCTTTCATGAGCAAGGAACTCGGTAAGCAATTTTATTCCTTCTTGTTTTTTTCATTGAGTTCTAATGAATGTAATGTTTTTGTCAAGTCAAGTAACCCTCCAGCCTAAGGGGAACTTCTATACCAATTGTCTATTGTGAGATTGAGGTTTGAAACTTTGATTTCATCCACTAACCCGTGGACAACTGCAGACGGCGTCTTAGGAACTGAAAGGGGCCATCTGGCTGCTTTCCACAGTATACTTTTGAGATACGGATGAACACCTATTATATAAGAACGATAAAGTTGTAGAGCCAATTACTCAGAAACTATAGATAGTAACAACATATGGTTTTTTGTACTATACTAAACTTGTACATTTAAAATTAATTATATTAATGAAAAAAGTTACAAGCTAATATTTACTTTTTTACAATAAGTCGAAATTTCAATTAATTTAAAATTAAATAAAACATGAAATACAAGAATATAGTTTTGAATTTCTCGTATTATTATAAAGAATAATATAATACTCTCTAATACATGACAAATATTTATAATATATTAATTGAATTCTACAAAACTGGATATTTTCAAATTAAATCATGTCTAAACTATTGAAAAAGGTTCAGTAGCTTCCTGGTAGATTGCACTGTCTTCGGAAGCACCTCTACCTCTTCTCGCCAACCCCTTTTTGGTATCCACTATCTTTATATCTTTTTTTATGCAAACCCCGCTACTCCCCCTTCCATCAACCCGTTTATATCCTGTTCAAGTAAAATCCTTGACTTGACACAAATTTGTCAGTCACCTCCAAACCTGAGCTATTGAAAATGTTCACTATGATGTATTTGTATGATCTATGTTAAACGTTTTTTTATAGAGTAAACTTGATTATGTTTACCTTATAAATAACTTGCATGGACAGTTTTTTCTTGGTTAGATAAAACCTATTTGTATAACATTGGTTTTGTAAGAAGAGAGAAGTGAAAAGAATTGCTCTAAATAGTTTTATTCGTGTTTTATAGACGAAACAGACCTTCTACCACTTATAACAGAATTAATATTTAAGATATTAAGATTCAGTGGTGCATCCAGGAGTTTACTTAGCGGAGGCTGGCCATGTGTGTCATAGCTGTTATTTCTATCCCCTAAAAATATTCATCAAATTATCTTAGTTAAATACATCTTTTTTTAGAGATATTACACACACTCACACACACACACACATTTATATACAAGTTGTTAAAAAAGGGGGTCTAGAAATTATGGATCTTGTTGTACACATTAACATGAGTAGAATGATTTTAATGATGTTACATGACCTTTAGTTGTGTCGATACGTCAGTAAACTCCAATAATAATAATAATAATAATAATAATAATAATAACAGTCTTATAAATTATAGGTCCACAAAACTACTCAGATAAAGGTAGAGGTAATTTTGTATTTTAGTAATAAAAAAAATATGTTACGGTACACCACACAGACTCCCTCTCTTTTATCTTTAAATAGACATTTAATAAAAACTCATTAAGATTTGTGAAATGAATTAATAGGTTAATACATTGTTGTGGAAACACTTGACCAAAAATCATAAATGAATTAATATACACTGTTACTTATTATATGCAGGGGTGACTTAAGGGCCATGCGAGCCGGGAGGCTGCCCGGGGCGCCAGCTTGAGGGGGCGCCAAACAAAGCTAGTTATAGCCTAATGTAGCCTGGTCGGGATATGAACATAGCACTCAAACCTAACAACTTCAAACCTAATGTAACCTGGGCTTGATATGGAAATAATCCCTTAACCTAAAAACTTCGAAACTAACGTAGCCTGAGCGTGATATGAAAATAGTCCCCAAACCTAACAACTTCAAACCTAACGTAGTCTGGGCGTGATAGTGGAGTCGCTAAGCTTAACAAACGTAAAATTTTTGATATTAACATGAAATTTTACACATTTGTTTAATTTTGTGGTGAGTAAAATAGAATCTAGTGCCACTCTTAGAAAACTACTTTATATTTGCCAGCTTGAAATAATGGTGCACAATTTTTTTTTTT
>CABEEJ010000260.1:235789-271079 GCA_901482245.1 Timema douglasi
TTTTTTTTTTTGCAATTATAACGTAAACTGTTCATAATGTAAATGTGTTTGTTAAACTTAAGATAAAAAATAGAGAATAAAATTGTCTACAAAAAAGGTTATTATAGTTTTATTTGTATTCTTAACAGTTTTTGTACTATCTCAAAGTGAAACGTTTAGCGTATAGTTAACATTTGTGGAGTTTTCCCTTCAATTATTTTCCTATAACGCCCAGGCTACGTTAAACTTGTAGTTGTTGGGCTTGGGGATTATTTTCATATTTTCCGAGATTACAATCACCATGAGAAATGTGGTAGCTGGCAGCTAGCAGAAGATTTAAGAACTGCCAAAAGAAGAACCAATTTTTTTTTTCCTTGTGAAAGTTTTGTCTGTAAAAAGCGACAATAAATCAACATATTATGGTCATTTCATATCATATGGTTTGGAAAATGGGTACACGAGATTTGATCTGCTAGTTTTTGATAGATGTTAGTTACCTACACTCCTATGGGAATGGACTATATTATCCACGGGTTACGTAGAGAGCGCCAAAAAGCAAAACCTCCCGGGCGCGAAATTTACCTCGGGCCGCCGCTGACTCTATTGTATTAGGAACTAGGAACACATTTACAGCAGAAATGAGAAAAGAGAAACATCTTTGTCAACCAAAGATCATAAGAATCACATTAATTTTCAAAAACCTGTATTAAAAACAGTGGTGTAGTCGTAAATTTAGCATTGCCGGAACGCAAGGTCGTAGCAACCCCAAAGTTTAAGTGGGGTTCTTAGAGCCCCGACCGCCGTAGGCGAAAGAATTGCACGATAATAAGTGCCTCTAGAAGCTATTTGAAGCATCTTTTAATGATTACTAAGGCAGAAATTTACTTAACGCGCTTTCCCTAAAACTCCAGGAATTTGAATTTCATCAGGATTTATTGACTAATGGTATAAAAAAAGTTTTACCAGAATATTGATAAAAAAAATGAGTTCGTTAAATTGGAAGTGCAATGTATAAAGCGTTACTAAAATATATATATATATATATTTTCTTTTACGAAAATCAGTGCCAGAACGGCGTTCCCCCGCGTTCCCTCTCCACTACATCCTTCATTAAAAAGAATATATATTTGTTTATAGCTAAAAACTTATTGGTTTTGTAAAGACATATTTCAAATAAAAGATATTTCTATTTAATATTATTACAACTTTAAAATGATAAGTTATTACGAGTCTCAAATAATGGCGGAGAAATGATGAAAATTTGAAAATCTCCCCTATGCAAAATATCCTCAAAGTCATGTTCATGAGAAAACAAAAATGTACATCTTGTTTATAATGGCAAAATTTATTTATATATCAAATTTAATCAAAATCATTAGAGCGAATTTCGAAAAAAATAGAATTATTATATTCTTGCCTTTCAATAAACTAGCCTTAAATTTAGAGTAAGATATCTAATTACAAAAGCCCCCCGAGGTGGGGGGGGGTGACGGAGGGGGGCCTTATGTAAAACCCAAATACAAAGTTTTAACCCAAACGGTAAGATTGTTTCGGTTCTAGCCCAAGCCAAGTTACAAACAGTCAGACCAGTGGCATTGTGGAAAAAACTTTTTTCCTTTCAGAGGGTTATGAAACGTCAACATTTATCAAAATATCGATTTAGAATTTTTGACGATCACAATATTTTCATTCCGAGGTGTCGAGACAAAGTAAATATTAGCTTACAAAGTGTATTTACCCACAGCCGTTGCTTGCCGTTAGTTTGATCGCTATTGATGGGGAGGTCAAGGTTCAAATCTCATCTGCGTGAACTGAAGATGGTACCCCGTTAAATGTATATACATACCTTTACTGGTTTTCCAAAAGATATTTATCTAAAACCCCGAAATTGCGGATGAAAACTTGGCTTCACTCCTTCGAGAGTATAAGGGTGATAGCTAGTCTTTTGTTAAGTAGCAAGCAACAAAGTTGAAAGGAGGCTGTCTGTGGAATGTAAGGATACTCTGAAAGGGGGGTAAAATAGAGAGAATGAGAGGGGTTGGTGTGGGTACTGCCATAACTACAACAGTGCACCTTTGGTGAGGTAATAATATATGGAACTACCTGAAAGAAAGATTTGCAAAACCTCGATATGTCCATCCGAATCTTAAGCCACTTGGATAAAATATTCTAGCGTCGCAGAGAGCAAATTTTTCAATCCATATTTAGCAGGTTTGTTTATGATGTAATATATAAATCCACACCGGCCCCTGAATTGCTTGAATTTTTCGCCTACAGTAACATACTCATTCCACCCATATCTAGTTTCACGCTTGTCTGTGAGTCTGTAGAGTGTGTATCACTTTCACTTCTTGTCATCTAAGTTTATGCATCCCAGAAAGAAGAAAAATCTCTTCGCACTCATGTAAGCTCGTAGAATTTTAAGTCCGTTGCTATCAGTTGTCCACAATTCATATACATTAGTATGGCTGGGCTTCTTTTTACCCGAATAATACATAATGCCACATAGAGTCATCATTTTAGACCTGACTTTTACATCCCTTTCTTTAGAGTATATTATTGATTCTCTCCTACGGGATATGAATAACTGGGTGCATCTTACATTTTCATCTATCATGTTTAGTATCCATGAAGAGCAAAAATGCTTCAACCTTTTTTTTATTTCCCTGTATCTTAAAACTGGCATGGGCAATCTCTTTTTTAATTATTTTTGCGTTTGGTTTTAGAAACAGTATAAAATCAATTTTCCTCCATTTTATTAGCCTATCTATTTCCATAAAAAAAAAAATACGCTGGCTTCACCAGACTCAGTATCGTCATCATCATCTTCGCCGTCACAGCTATGTACTGAGTAAGTCTGGTGATCACTTAACAGTACTTCTTCTTCCTCTCTATCAGACACCCACTTTCACCTTCATTGGAGTCGTGGTTCTCTGTCATCGATATAATCTTCATCCCGTGAATTTAAAATCAGGTTACAAATAGAATTATCATCAAAAAACATCGATCTGAAAAAAATAGTTCAAAAGTTAAGACTTAAGACCAGTTACAACAAATCCTAACATCTGGTGGTAGAAACGCTTATTTATTATAAAGACTACAAAATATTCACATAGAAAATAGTTTGAAACGAACCCGAAAGGAATAAATGTTTGTTTAAAGTACAAATGATGTTATAACCAAAATAAAGAAAGTATAAAGAAGAAAGATAAAAAATAAATCTTACTTACATGGCCAGGTAAAGGGCACACTGTGTGTGCCAATACTATCTACAATTGGAGTATCACTTCGTAAAGATAACAATGCAGAGCGAAAATAAATGTAGCCTTACTACACGAGAGAAGACACTCAACTGGAGGAATAGGTGGAGGAAAAAAAAATTGCGCCTCTTCATCAGTTCTACAACCACAAAGTTTACCACATAGTTAACTTAATTTTCGATATCTTACTCGGACAAACTACGAGTGGAGTACCGCCATCATTCTGAAGTACTACCAACACCACAGATGAAGCTGACGCGGGCTCATCTGACTCGAGAGCTATTAATTATTATTTGTTTTATATTTTAAAACGGTTTATTTTGATGTTTTGATATTTATTGCTTATTGATGACCAACTTAACTAATTTCAATCATATGGTAAGAACATAAGCTCGGGAAGCTTCGTGAGAGAGTGGAATAATATTTCGTTTAGACTGTGGTTCAGCAATACAATGAGCAATAAAATAAGAATAAAGCAGCTGCTTGGACATTGAAAGCTGTCTTAAGTCAGTTTTGTTGATTTTAAGTATTTGTTTGTTGACAATATCTCTTGTTTAAAAAAAATGAATACACTATATTTTGATTTGTTATTGTAAGATATAGGCATAGTAAAGAACGTTTCGTGATGTATACATCCAAATTAATAGTGTGATTTTAATTAACTAAAGTAGAATATATAACCATGTTCTGAGTGGAGAAACATTTGAGAAAGACAATCCCATAATTCAATTTGGGGACTCTCCTTGTAAAATCACTTAGAGCTGTTTGGTTGAATTCGACGGTTGATATAAAATGTAATAAAATCTGGTACTGACGATCTTATCAATGGAAAGAGATCCAAATATCTTAGGGAAATATGGTTTGAGGAACTTTGATACATTTTGTTTGACCTGCTAGTAAGCTTATTTTACCTCATTCGACATTTCCTGGTAGGCATAAACTTAGGGAGGGGTTTGTACAATTCGAAAGGCAACGCTCACTAAATCGTATAATTTAAACACAGAATTAATCTTACTATATTAGTGCCAGTACTATTAAGTAAATTTGAATTTTATTTTATTTGAAATTTATTATCATGATTAATACCATGGTAAGCCTACTTCACAGTAACAGAACCAAAATTGTAATATTTCATGTTATTTTCGCTAACATAGTCATTGACAGTAAAACAAAGAAAATAATTTTGTCAAAATGTTATGGTTACCACAAGGCATTTCTAATTTTAAATAAAATAATTTTTATTTGCTCTGTATACTGTCGTTTATTTGGCTGTAGCCTCTCCTTGTTTTATTATTTGGCTGATACCAGGGCTG
The DNA here is from genome assembly GCA_901482245.1 of Timema douglasi. Taxonomy (NCBI): domain Eukaryota; kingdom Metazoa; phylum Arthropoda; class Insecta; order Phasmatodea; family Timematidae; genus Timema; species Timema douglasi. Next base: position 240,342 of record CABEEJ010000260.1, read on the forward strand.
TATATGCTCAAGTCAATGCATAATTCATAGAAGATTAAGGTTATAGCAACTTTAGGCAATGCGTACTATAAAATATTAATTCTGTGTCGATTGTAAACGCATCATTAAAATAACTTGTCTCAACTTCCTGCTCACCTAGTTCTATGTACTATTTGCTACTAGCCACGTTTTGTGAATTGATACAAACTCAGCAAAGCTATTCAATAATTACACATAGTCACCTGTTTTTATCGTTTTATTGGCTGTTTAGAATTAAAACTAGAAGCTAAAAAGTGTTTATTTTGCAAATATATATTATTATACAGGAAAGTTCCACGTATTAATTTTATTTTATCTCAAATTCCTAAAATCGAATAGTAAGCATTTAAAGCCTAAATCAATGGACCGATTGACCATCGGTACGAGTAATTCTATAATAAACATTATTTACAGCTGAAACATTTACCTGTATATTTACCCAACGAAATATGAATACGTTTACTTTGAGAGTATTTTTTCTCTATATTATTGTCTTAGATAACGTGATCACAAAATTAGGTAGCTCATAAATAAATCTAAATAAAAACATCAATATCTGCAGTCTTACGCATACTAGGTATACCCTCAATGGTAGCAGTCTTACCTTGATAGACAATACCCTGGTCCTATTTTATAAGTGCCGCCATAGTAAAACAATGGAGGTTAAGCTTGCTACCTTTCAGGGTAAACGACGGGTTCGTAAAGAATCTTTAGGGTCATAAAATCAAGCGTATATTATGAAAATGAGTTAGAGGACTTAAACCACGTGACCAATAGTGTGAGTTGTTCAAAATATTAAAGTATTGATAGTGAAATTTGGAATAAATAATAAGGTAAATTTAGGTAGTATCGTACTGATACATGAGGTATATTTTCCTTATTTTGAAGCTTCAATTCTTAAATATTGATTGCAGTATATGCCTACCGATTCAAACAGGATTTTGACTGATTTGTTTCTTATCTTATAAAGCAGAAAGTAGGTGTGTGTGTTCTGAAAAAGTTAGGACATTTTTAAATGAGCTAGAAAATTGATATTTGGATATATGGTGCCCCAGATAGCCAGAACAATTTAAATTAGGAAAATTTAGATGAGACAGTCATTTGAAATTTGGCAAAGCCCTAGATGGACAATTCAGACAGACAAATCAACCTTAAAATTTGAAATTCAGCAAAATGATTTGGGGAAAAAGAGTGGGGAGATGTTTAAAATTTACAAATCTAAAATAAATTACCTTTCTCATTGTGATGGAAAACTAAAATTCGCCAGGCAGGCTAAGAGACAACTCCAAGTAATAAAAAAATGCGTAAAATGTTAAACTTATACTTGGGACGCCAGCAAATAGGGTAACGGTAGTTTAAATAGATCAAACTCACTTTTATATGTGGTAGAAAGTTTAAATTTGACATGTAATTTGAAGTGCAACTCGAGGAAACCAAATAATTCTTAACTTTTGAAATGTATAGCTTGGTTTGTAGAAAATAATAGGGGGGTTAAAACACCCCATACCAATGGAAACAGATACTTCTCTGTATGACGGGCATCTAAAATTTGACAAACAGGTATTGAAACCAATATAAATGACCATACAAGTCTTAAAATTCTAAATTTTAAAATGGGATTTCAGAAAATAATGAAGAAGTAAGGGTATTGGGGGATTAAATTTTTTAATAGAACCTCTCAGGGGAAATATAAAATTAAAACTGGCCACCAATAAATATGGATTATTCCAAATAACCAAATATATTTTAAATGTTTCATATTTCTTCCAGTGGGCAGCTGGTGAAATAGAGAAATACCACATTTTCAAAATTAAATGAATAAACTGCTTATAAATGTGTTAGAATATTTAAATTTTTCAGGTGGCTATAACGAACCCCACAAACAGTCATTAAGTTCCTAAAATTCGTAAATTTTAAAATGAAGAACTGAAAAACCAGGATGAGTTTTTCCCTAAAAATTTTCAAAGCTGATATAAAAAAACAACTTTTTGTAGTATTCAATTTAAATTCAACATAAATAGTTTTGGATAGCTGAAAGACTTATAAAAGTATGCAATTTAAAAATTGAGGCCTGTGTAATTTAACGGATGTAAAATGATACAACTAATTTAAAAAAATATTTTTAAATTTAGCTATAATTTAAATTTTGGCAAACGTGTAAAAATACTTATTAGATGATACAATAAGTCATTAACTTTCAAAATAATAATGTTTTAACTGTAAAATGGAAAAGAGCCTAGCTGGAAATATTTCCAAATTTATTAGAAAAGCTAGTTTTCAACATTGAAAAATAAATTATATTGTGCAAATCACAGACGTTCTCTTTAAAATTAAAAATATAAAATCATTGATTTAAAACGTGTAAAATTTGTGAAATGAAATAAATAATAGATACATTTTTGTAGGAAAACTTCACTAAAGTCCATAAATGTATTAGTATACACTGTAACAGAAACGTTGAGAAAATATTATCCTCTTTATTCATCAAAGACAATAACACTCAATTTCACATTTTCAAAAATATCCAATATATATTTATTTGTGTGTATTTGCTAATATCTTAGGAATGGTTGATTTTATAAAAATATATATTTTAACAAAAGTTGTGTATTCTAAATATTACTAAACTTCACGATATTGAGTTATTTCGTACCTTAGATAATTACAAAGATATCATACGATTTGGAATATTTTATTAATTTAAAGAATACTCGAAGTTATTTTGATGTAAAAGTGAGAATAAACATTTGGTTTATAATATGTTAAAAACTTCCAATATACTAAATGTAATCAAAAATAATTAGAGCGAATTTCTAGAAAATGGATTTAATTTTTTTTTCACTTCAGTAAACGACCTTTAGTTTTAGGGCTATCTATGTAAATCATTAACTTCTCTGGGAAACCTTATGAAAAAACCCTGGTTACCAAATTTTAATCATAAGCTAAGTTAGTTTTGAATAGTGAGACGGCGTATAACCTGAACGGTACAATAAGACACGGTGCTGAAAAAAAAAAGTTAGTTAATTCTTAGTAAAAAATATGTTTTTCTAATGGATACATTTAACAATGGTAGAATAACATCTACGATATTATACATATTAAATGAATCTCAATCAAATCGAGATTAGGTTAATTTTGTCTAGATTTTAAGGTTTTTTTTTTAACTATCCAGAATACTTTTTTCTAATCATATTTCCACATTAAATAATAGTTTAAATAATGTGTGAGTAATTTGTGCGTTATCACAGATGGCACCCGTTGATCAAGCTATTGCAGGAAAACAAGGCTGAGTTCTGTGCCGCAGGTGTTACCCATTGAAGTAGGGATGAGAGGAGCTTTAGTGATAAAATGTCACAGTTGGCAACATGGAGCCATGAGGGTTCGGGAGGGATAGGAGGGTGTGGTTGGGTGTTTTCGGGTTGAATGGAGGCTCTGGGTGTGCCAAGGCTTGGCTATAAAAGTGTCACAGCTGGTGACAAGCGCTCAAAATCTTCTCTACGTGTCCCCCCCAACCTTATTTTTTGACACTTTGATTCACGAATATACGCATTGCAGTCATATCAGTATTATTAAATTGGATTGTTCATTAAAAATCAAAGAAATTCGTTTTTAATAAATGAGACTAAAAGCTAATCCCTTGGGGATAAAAGAGCTTCAAATCATGGTAATATTAATTTTCAGAATTCAGTAAGGCTACATAATTAGTATGTTTAGATTTAGACTGAAACAACAAAATGTGTTTGCGTGTGCGACCTGAAATACGGTTTTCATAATATAGCTATGTATTTCTAAGATTTTTTTAACTCATTTACTTTCAACTATTCTAGAAAATGTTCGCAACCTTAATGATGCAAAAACTTTACATTTTAAAATAAAAATAGTTTAGGAACGGGAAATTATTGCTTCTAGGATCTTTATTAATTTTTAAATAATTTTATGTTGTATAATATTTAGTTAAATTTAACTATATTTGACATTGTATTTCTTTAGTTTTATATTTTTGTACTAAAACTCCAGAAAACTAATATGTGAGAAAGAGGTCACTCTCTCATTCTTATTGCATCAAGCCACAACAGCACACTAAGAAGTTGCAATAAATATAAATTGATAAGTATGTATACACAAAATAATAAAATCTTGATAGAAAGAGAGTACAAGGACCAAATATTAAAATTTCGTATTTATTTCTGAAATTTCTATATACTATGTTTTCCAATCATCTTCAAAGTTATACTAAACAAGGGATAACTTAGACCATCATACTAACACATAGGTGAATCAAAGTTGTAAAGAGCAAGGGCTCTTTCCATATCACCATTAAGTAATCATTATCAAGTATCAGGTAGTCAAAGTTATATAGAGCATGTGCTTTGTCTGTATTAGCACCCTGTCGAGGAGGTGATTCAAAGTTGTACGGAGCAAATCCTCTGTATTACCGCCCTGCCGAGGAGATGAGGTAAGGTTTAAGAGAGCTAATCTGCTGTCTGTAGAACCATACTGAAGAGAAAGTGAATCAAAGATAGATAGCGCTTTCTGTATAATCACCAATTAGAGGAGTTGTTTCAAGGTTATATAAAAATAGGACTCTTTATGAATAACCAGAATACCTATATAGTTAAACACTCCTCAGATATACATTTTAATAAAATCACTATAGATAGGCCTTTTAAAAATATTTTGAATTTTTGAAAATAATTCCTTAGTAAACTATTGTTTAGCAAATTTTTGCCAACAATCCAAGAATACAGTGTTATTTGGGAGGTCAACTGGTCCCTATAAATCCTTTATAAACAAAATCATTTTTGCCAATTTTTAAAGCGTTTGAATTGAAAACTATAATAGAGTTAACTACATTTAATTGGAGGACTTTGACCAAAATTTAAAAAAATATATCCTGATGTAAAATCTATATGTTCTTGAAAATCTATAAAATAAAAATTCACAAAATTCCATAAAATCATTTTGAATCCATGAACATGGACAAACAAACTGACTGACAAACAAAAATGGAGACAAACGTAATTGTAAGATCCAATTTTTTGGAGCTGAATGCTTTAATAGTCATCATTTATATGTTAATGAAAATGAAAAAATAAAAATGAAAATATTCGAAAATCATTCATTAGTTAACTACTATTAGATTAATGTTTGAAAAACCAATAGATATATCTCTTTACGGTATATACTTAAACATCGTAACAGATATACTGCCGATTTTGAACAATGATTTACTTCTACAAACTTCTACATACTCGTAAAACAATTAAAAAAAAATTAAATTAAAAAAAATCCGTTATCAGTAAACAACCCTTAACGAAGTTGTCTATGTTGATATACATATGCTACTACGGACTATTTTAATCAAAATCCAGGAGTGAAAATGCCTTGAATCTATTTTCGTAGCCAAGCCAAATAGCCTTAATTATAGATGATTTATAAAAAAAACACCAAAAACTATTTTAAGATAAAAGTAGTAATGTTGACTGTTTTTTTAGAATTATTTAAGATTATGTGGTTTTTGTTTCAACGTTAAGTATTTACAACTCGTTGAATAAAACGTAAATTCATTAACATGGGAAATATTATCTTGACCTACCATGACGTCACAGGTAGTCAACGCCCTTAAACAAAAATGTTTATTTTTTAAATAATTACAATTTTTTATAATCAGTAACCAATTTTTACCACAAAACATATTATATAGATCAAATAGTCATGTCAATCACACCCACAACTCCCATTTGGAACCTAATCTTTATAACTATTTCTACAATGTTTCAAATTTTGGTAAAATTAGTCTTAAGAAAACTACACATTAATTTCGCCGTCGATTAAAATGAGCTGATTCTCTTTTTAGGTAATCTGGACTCAAATCAATAAAGGTGTGGACACAAAGTGAGACTTATCTGGTTTAGTTTACCAGTAATGAGGTCAGGGTTTGTCTTTACTTGTTGTAATCTTATAAATTGATAGGCCCTTTTTTGGAAATATAAATTACGAGGAAATGACTGAACAGAGTTTGACAAACAAACTATCATTTTAAAGGAAATCTAGGGTTTCGGGAAAAATAGATTCCAACTAAATTAGGATTTTTCCAAAGAATTTTCAGCTTTTAATTTTTTGTTTATTCACAATGGACACATTTATTTGTTCATAATTGTATAATATATATAAATGAAATATTTATCTCTGGTTAAAATATTAACTCTATTCTTACCTGAGTGATTTGGTGCAACAAATAGATAAAGAGCTGGGAGAGGGGTCGTTTTAAAGTTCTCATCTTTACGTGAAGGGGAAAAATATACGTTTTTATGCAAATTAAACACCTATAGCTAAACTTTTAGCTAGAAAGTGAAGTGGGGGATTATTACATAGGCCTAGATCTTTTACCAATAAAATGTTTATAATAATTTTAGGTGCAATAATCTGCAGCCATCACTGCAACGATCCATTAGTGAATGTGTATTTTCCTAAATGGTTTCACACACTATATATTTTTATGTAAATGCTAGTACATTCTCTCTAGATTATAATTTCTCCCTGTCTAACACTTTAAAGTTATTAAAATGCTTACAGTCCAAAAGGGAAATTATACATCCATTTTTATACGAACAAACTTAACTGAGAGATAAGTACTTTCAGGTATTAATACGTCAAATTGTGTGTTTTTCAGTTCTCAATTTTGATAGATATTATCATAACTTTTAAATTTAAAACATATAATATGGTAAAATGTAGCTAATAAATTGTTTTATAAAATATGTGTTGTAATTTATAGGAGTTGCTCTAAATGTTCATTTGTAAGAAATTTGACGTAGACACAAAAGGAAAAAATTGGAATAAATACACCTGAAACGTGTAACAGTATCCTTAACTTTTTATCATACTAACTTACTTACTCTATGGCATTAGGAAATATAAAGTTCATTGCCGCACTTACAAAAGTACCCTACCTAAGCCTATCCTGAGCTAGATCTATCCAGTCCACCTCATTACACCCTATCTCATTCAGATTCTAATGCTATCCCCCCCATCTACATCAAGGTATTCACACACTATATATTTTTATGTAAATGCTAGTACATTCTCTCTAGATTATAATTTCTCCCTGTCTAACACTTTAAAGTTATTAAAATGCTTACAGTCCAAAAGGGAAATTATACATCCATTTTTATACGAACAAACTTAACTGAGAGATAAGTACTTTCAGGTATTAATACGTCAAATTGTGTGTTTTTCAGTTCTCAATTTTGATAGATATTATCATAACTTTTAAATTTAAAACATATAATATGGTAAAATGTAGCTAATAAATTGTTTTATAAAATATGTGTTGTAATTTATAGGAGTTGCTCTAAATGTTCATTTGTAAGAAATTTGACGTAGACACAAAAGGAAAAAATTGGAATAAATACACCTGAAACGTGTAACAGTATCCTTAACTTTTTATCATACTAACTTACTTACTCTATGGCATTAGGAAATATAAAGTTCATTGCCGCACTTACAAAAGTACCCTACCTAAGCCTATCCTGAGCTAGATCTATCCAGTCCACCTCATTACACCCTATCTCATTCAGATTCTAATGCTATCCCCCCCATCTACATCAAGGTCTTCCGATTGGGATTACTAGTCAATACCCTGAACACTCCTATAGGTTTCTCCATTTGCACTGCAAGTCCTTCCCTCCGTAATCTGTAAGATTGGACTATACTAACAATTTAGTGTGATAAGTAGAGGGTAGTTACTTCATCTTTATGAAATGATGTAGTTTTCATTTGTAAAAACATTCTATTCTAATATATGAATACAAAAATATTATCACAATATATTAGTCTATTTAGTATCAGCACTTCAAAACTATGAAACTACTGGTACAATAACTTGCCAAAAGTAATTAAAATGATGACATTCTCTCCTTCAAGGTTATTGGTTTTAGTTCATACCTTTGTCGGCTAGTATACTAACTCCTTAATTAATGAAGATATTCTGCCCCTTCAGTTCGCAAAGTTTATGGAGTAGTCGATCACAAATCTAGCAAGGACTATTGATTTATTCTCGACGGGGCTGTCAAAAATGTTTATGTTTGTTAAATGGACTATTCAGCTATATTATGTCTAGTCAAGCTCTAAACTTAAGGTATGGATGGATATTATCAAGTATACTGTCCTAAGTTAGGTTATATTGTAATTCCTCATTTGATATATTATTTCTGCTTAGAAAATCCAATAAAACCTCTATAAAGGGGGCTTTCTGTTTTTAATTTTAGTAGCCTCCTGTGCTAGTTATATTCAAAATTGTACTATACTTATCCAATAGTTATGCCTAGTTTTATTTGTCGTGATGAAAGTTTGGTACTCGAATCATAGCCGAATTCGTTGCTGCAATTTATTCTAAATGGTTCACTGCTATTCTTTCACGTAAATTTAAAAACATTTGCTTCTACCATTTTCATCTTTAGCTACCTCATCAATGAAATGTGCAAAAATCCCAAAGTAGAGTACAAAAAATAGACTTTGAAATAAATCTAAATATATAAAATCTTTAACTATTATAGCCAATATTGGTGAAGCCTCTCTAATAAAAATCAAATTAGTTAATACGTAAAAGTAAAAATATTGTATTTCACAAATGTCAAATAAATCCCAATAACTTCTGAATGCACTGTACAAAGCCTTTGTTGGACTTACACATGAAAACGGGAATTATGGTTGAATTTTTTCTAACAGCTAAGTGAGAGTTGAAGGGGTAAGGGTAAGGATTCTATCCTTCTTCGAATATTGATGTAAAAACTTTACATTAAACATCGAGATTTCATATTAGTTTGTTATACTTTTATTACCCCACTCGGATGATTAATGAAAATTTCTTGCCTTCACGTATGACAACAAAGAACACATTCGTTACTTGTAGCTTTAATATAAGATAACAAGGAGGTTAGGATTAGAAAACGGGGGGAGGAAGGAGGGGGCGGGAAGTTGTGATTCATTGTTCGCGAAAAACATAGGTGGTTTTGTTTTGACATGATGGAAAAGCTTCAGGACTTCAAGACTCCAATATTTCAGAAGCTACTTCCATTAAGGTTAAGTGTATTGTTCACAATGGTGTTGGGTCGCCGTGGGATATTATTTATAGGAGAGGGGACGCTGTAATATGAGGGCAGGGTGGTAGATGGAAGTGAAAATAGTATCTAGGTATGGAGCAGCAGATAAAATGTCTACGTATTTCTAATCGCAGAAAACATAAATAATGCTAGATATCCTCCATGCTCACTCGAGTCACTAATTCAAGGTTTAGAACCATGAAATTCCATGGTTTCAATTTGTAAGTGAACACAATGTTTTTTTGTTTTGTTTTTTCTATCCACTCCCGATGAGTGCTCTGCAAATAACTTCAGCTGTTTTTGTTTATGACGCTTACCTCTAGGGTATTTGTTTTTACTTAAACTATAAAGTACCGTCAAACAATAAAATATTATTTAAAAGTAAACAGAAGTTTTTATTAAAGTTAGAGGTTTTATTAGAAATAATATAAGAAAATATCCACTAAAAGTATTAAGAAAAGCAGAAATAAATAAGAAACAACTATTCAATAAAGTAGACAATCTTTTATGTATGAACTTTTTCGTATCTTATATAAATTTAAGTTCAAACAGAAAATAAATAGTTAAAAGAAGCATTGTTCATTTAACCACTTAAATGGATTACAAATACCAAAGTTTATATTTATTTTCAGAAAACAATCAATTTATTTGATTACTTTTATCAGTGGTATATAACTTGCACTTTTTGTACCCATCTGGATACATAAAATATGAACAAAAAACTAACCTGACTCTATCTTAATTTATTTGAGACTAAAAACTAGCAAAGGAAAGAAGGAAGCATAGAGTTGATCTACAGCTACACCACTACTTCATTCAATTGAGATTAATGAATATAGTATTTCTAAGATTGTCCGCTATTAATTTAAAAATATGAATTGAAAAGTGTAATGCTTCTTTAATTAGTTTTATATTTAAATGGTAATTTGTAAGTTATTTATATCAAACATTAAAATGATTATTTATTACAATACTACTTGGTAATAGTAATAGAAGTACTACGCAAACTAATGAAAATACACCTAACTTATCTTTTTTTTTTAGAACGGGATCTTATTACACGCCCGAGCTATGCGCTAATGGTTTAACTGATTAGGAAGGCTATATTTAGAGGACCAATACTCGCATTTGAGTGGAGGGAAAGTGTAAAACCACTTCGTAAAAAACCCTTAGTACACCAAACTGTTATTTGAACCTCTATCTCCTCGTCATCGGAAGTCTAGTTTACTACGAGAGTAGCGCGTTAAACCATGCGGCCATTGAACGTAGTAACATAACTATTTTGGTACTAGTCTGACCGCAAATAAAATTTTCTTGAACTTCAGATGTGAGTAGTGGAAAGAGGATATTTTTCCACCCAAGCTTGATGTTTGTGTCCAAAACTATTATTTTTATCTTAACTTTTTTTTTGTGTATTACGACCCTTACCACAAAGTTTATGTTTTTATACTTAATTAATTATAATCTCGTAATGAAAGGTTGTAACGAAGTAACTAACCAAGCATCAAATATTCCAATTTTCATAGTAATGGTCATATATAAGATGTATTTCAAATTTTTTGTTGCTAAAATTATAAACATTTTACTATTTTATTATTGTTGATTTACAAGTATTGATTTTATATATTTAAAGTGATATCTACAGATCACATGACCTGATATACTAATACGTAATAGTAGTTCTAATAAGTTAATGTCCACAGATAAATCACTACCCAAGATAATTGTACTTTGTAAAATATTTGAAGTGCAATCCGTCTCCTGTTTGATTTTTTAATTGTTTTTTATATTGTTGTGAATATTAGGTGAGAAGTTAATGTTAAAAATAAAAATAAAATTATTACTAAAAATTGTTTATACACCTATATGTATTAAAAGTTCAATGTACATTTTGAAAAATTCCAGCACATTTAAAAAAATCTTGATTCACCTATAATACATATTTATTTGAAACCACTTCCTACCAAACCTTTTTCAAAATAAATAGTTATCGTTTAGTTTTTAATATAGAAATAGAGAATTACTCCATGGTAGGATCCCGCAAACGGCCTATACTGACCTAGTGGCCACCGCCGTTAGCGAAAAGTATAGAGAAACCATTATTAAATTTGCGAATGCTAAACATCTTTTATGTCTTTTGCGTATGTGTCAGCGTTGGAACATCTCTGAAAAATATTACCATAGCTTACCAAACTTCACTTAGTTTTTCATTATTTTGATAACAGTCGAAATGAAAGTTTGTCGTTCATATCACAAGAAGATGTGTTTTTTTGCCACTAGGTCTAAATACCCTTTCGGATTATAAACACATTTACTAATTACCGTCATATGTCTTCCCGTCATTGGTAATCCAGTCTATTGCGAGAGTACGCCTTATACCAGGCTTATCAATCTAGCAGCCCGTGGGCCATACTTGGCTTGGCTAGAGCCATGTTAGTGTGTGTCCCACGGACTTTTGATGAATCAACATAAAATGAGGCTCAATTATTCTTTATGTAAACATTATATATAAATACATCATTTGAGATTATGACGTTCAGAATTTGGTCATTACTCGATAAATCCAGCAAGTGAGGTTGGTGTATCCTGTTTTAACACCTAACTCACCAGAGACCAATATCTGGGTTCAAAATAAGTGCTAAATTTTGCAGAACATTAGTGTGTGATTAGATCGGCTTCTTGGTCTAATGGTCAGCTTTCCTGACTTATTGCGTATAACCCGAACGGGTAGTAAGACGCGGTGCTAATAATAATAATCCTGACTTATAATATAGTTGTCCCGGGCTCTATTTCCCGTAATACTATAGGTACCAATATGTTCCTACGACTGCCATGGTCCATTTAAATAGGTTTAAGTTTTAAGTCTTCTACTGGTACCATATAATCATAATTAATACCAGCTAATTAGTTCTAAGTAACCGTATCTACATGGTGATCCAACCTCAGAAGACGGCTAATACTCAGGAATGTATAGCCGACAAACCCCGACGGCATACGCTTAAAAAATAAAAGTTTGAACATTATATTTTTTCTTATAAAAATAACAAGACACCCAAAACACTATGGCTTACGCACTTTTAATCAATACTTATGATACTGACTTCAGAACAAAAATGTTAAATTCTAAGAGTCATATCCTTGCTGAATTTTTTTTTTATATTTCTGAGAAGAAAAATATGAAGTAACTTACATCGTAATATTTTATTTAATTCTTGTAATTGGGAGATAGGCGATAAAGATATAATTCAAGAGTATTACAAAATAAAAGCATGTGCATGGTGCGATCCTATATGGTAGAGATGATCACTTAGAAGCGTTGTTTTCATAGTAGGTCAACCTGGATGTTGTAATGATGAGCTTGAAGAATCACACGCATATAATCATATAAATTGAGTGAGAGAAAAATATCTTATTAAAATGAGTGATAGTGAGTGGTAGTGAAGCTAGTTGTAAGCCGCGCTGGTAACATGAGTCTACCTTAGAAAGAAACACTTTGTGGACTGAAGAAAACTCGCGTATGAACACATTAGTTAGAATGTACCACCACTGCTAAAATATATTGATACGAAATAACAGTAGACATAAAAATATGATTTTATATAAAATAATAATCCATTAATATAAGAAGTAATTAATTAAATAAACAATCATTAAATTGATATTAAAATAAAATATATAAAGAAATAAGCACTAAACATTGGGTTGTAGTGGCATGATACTGATTCTATATGTGTTTTTTTAATGATATATAGTGAGAATATTGAGTAATGAAATTTGGCCTCCTTAATATTATAAATTTTCAATTTGGCCCTTATGATCAAACAAGTTTGACATGTTCGCCTTAAGCCATTCGACCATCTAGGCAGGTATGATAATAGTTGAATTTGAGCGAACTTAACATTAAATTAATTATGAAAACATCTCCTTTGTATATGGGGTAATATATTAAAATAACACAATGATATATGGAACAATTGAAACCTAATAAATTAATGTTTTAAGGCAGAAATTTTTACTAACCACTTACTTATTTGACAACTCTATTCATTTAAAAGGATATGAATATATTGTTTATATGAGTCCAAAGTAATATGGAGCAACGAATTAAACCAGCACAACTAGTGTCTTCTGAACGTTAATTAGTTATATTAATGTGAAATGAAGTAATCTATGATTTCACTAATAAAAATGGTTTTGATTATGCTGGAAATTGAACTTTTGACCTTTATTTTGGTAGTCAAATGCACATCATTCTAAATTAATGGGTCAGCCAAAACTACGCGTTGTTGATTTTGTAATTAAATGTATAATGATTTAGGTAGTCAAAATATGTAAATGCAAAAGTAATAAATATATCACTAATATATTATATAAAATAAATGTTTAAGACCAACATTGAACAAATTTAACTTTAGTATTTTTACTAAATAGGCATTGATATAATATGTAAAAAATGACAGCTAAATATGCTATAGATTAAGAAATAAACATAAGCGGGTATTCTACTTTACTTTAAATATTTTATTTTTTCCAGCCTATGGCCAATTTAAGATTTTTATTCAAGCCATACATTCTCCACTACTGGCTTGCTAGACCTGTCGTAGCTTCATATTCCTTATAATATAACTAAAAACTAGAACAAGCACAGCATCCAGTCCCCCTGCCGTTAATTTCTCAATGAGAGAGATTAAATCCATGTTTCACCAATGGTAAATTTTTGGTCATGCTGGGAATCAAATCCTAACCCTTAGCTTAGTAGGCGGGCATGATACCAACTGAGCTAAGGTGTCAGATAGGTACTCTACCGAAAAATATGATTTTTGACAATCTCTCTGAAACTATATAAAGCTTTATGAAAACAATAAACAACTATGTACTATAGTTAGTAGTCAATAAGATGTATGGTTCTCCTTACATCACACTATACAATATGTCGATTAAAGTATCAAGCGGATAAGCTAAACTAAGTTTATTACTTGGTTTGTGCTTATATAGCGATCTTTTTTATACATATATACAGGTTGTCTCGCGTAAAGGTAGCCCAGCTCCAAACGTACGCGTATGGAGGAAAGGACAGCAAGACGTTACCCGTAATATCAATATCAGTCGTACCCACCTGGACGGTGTCGGTGCAGACAAGATGCGGAGTAAACAGCAGCGTAAACGTTTGCAAAATATAATTTCCATGATCCTTTGCATGTTTCTAGCGCATGGGTGTGGGCTACTTTTACATGGGACATCCTGTGTTTTTTTAGCAAACTAATAAAATACCCAAGTATACTTATCTTTTTGTTAGCGCTTCTTACTAGCCATTTGGGATATAGCAATATGTACTTATTACGCTAGTGTTTTAGGAATAAAAAGGGTTGAAATTATAGGAAATATACCTAAATATGCTGAGAAGGATATTGGAAAAACAATTAAGTAATAAACTCCTTCAGTCCAACCAACTTGGATTTGATCCCCAATCTTTCTGTCACCAGCAGTCCAAACTAGTTTTAGATTGATTCCTCATTAAGGCATTAACACACCCAAATATAAAATTAATGTAGCTTGGTATATTATTTGAAAATTAATAATTAATATTAACATTTAAGTAAAAAGCTCATGCATAAGATAGTCTCCGTGTCAAAAGGCATACACAATAAGCTCTCCATAAATTAAAAAAATTAAAAAAATTAAATTATCACAGGTGTACAAGATGGGTCAGAGCTTTTGCCTTTATTGACAGTTCAAAAGGCAAAGGTTTTATTGGCGCATCAATAAATTCATATTCACAAGAAATTGTGATCAGAAACTTTCCAAAACTGATAGTTTCTCTGAAGTTTTTGTAGTCGTTACGAAGGGGGATAAAATGTGGAAGGGATTGATAAACTTAAAAGAAAGTGTCAAAGAAAGTTGTTAATGATTGGTGACTCAAGGAGCTATTTGAAGGGCAATCTCACGATGCTTTTTTTTTTAATCTAAATTATCTTCTTTTTAAATAGAAGTGACACTTTGAATTAAAACATTAAGTAATCACATATCCCACTTTCTATAGCATAGATGTAACGTACTGTGTGCTCAAAATATAGCATATAATGTTCTATTGTGTAGTAATCCCAATCGGAATACCTTGATGTAGATGGGGGGGATAGCATTAGAATCTGAATGAGATAGGGTGTAATGAGGTGGACTGGATAGATCTAGCTCAGGATAAGGCTTAGGTAGGGTACTTTTGTAAGTGCGGCAATGAACTTTATATTTCCTAATGCCATAGAGTAAGTAAGTTAGTATGATAAAAAGTTAAGGATACTGTTACACGTTTCAGGTGTATTTATTCCAATTTTTTCCTTTTGTGTCTACGTCAAATTTCTTACAAATGAACATTTAGAGCAACTCCTATAAATTACAACACATATTTTATAAAACAATTTATTAGCTACATTTTACCATATTATATGTTTTAAATTTAAAAGTTATGATAATATCTATCAAAATTGAGAACTGAAAAACACACAATTTGACGTATTAATACCTGAAAGTACTTATCTCTCAGTTAAGTTTGTTCGTATAAAAATGGATGTATAATTTCCCTTTTGGACTGTAAGCATTTTAATAACTTTAAAGTGTTAGACAGGGAGAAATTATAATCTAGAGAGAATGTACTAGCATTTACATAAAAATATATAGTGTGTGAATTCCACAAAAAATACTGATACTTTATAAAAAAATCTAATATACTTTGGCTTAATTATTAGAGAGAGAGAGAGAATTACTTGATTCTGGGGTATTATATTTATAAGTTATATCATATTAATATGTTAGGTTAATCCAACATAATTTATGGCTCCCTAGAGTAAATTAACGGGTTCTGACACAAATAGAGTGTAACGACTTAGTTTTATTTTTTTGAGTGCAATACGTTTAAAAACCCGTTCGTACTGTACATTTTAAAAGTTAAAATATGAATGAATAAAGTGGATTTTTAAAATAAATGTACCAAAATTATTGTTGAGGAATAGGAAGAAACCATTTGGTGTAAATGATTCTCACAACACAAATCTGCGATTTGAACCCTGTTCTCCCCGTTCACGAAAACTTAATCTAAGGTGATCTAAGTTGAGAGTGATTTAAATCTTAGCTACTTTGCCCTAAATCAACCGTGTAAAACCATTCTAATCACAAGGAACACATTGAGAATTAATAATCATAATATGAGATAGTATTTTAAAAAATCCATCTGGTCAACATTTTATTATAATTACCTCCAACTTATTAGTGTTACATACAAAAATAGAATGTCAACAAATAAATTAGTATGAAGTAGCCTTGATTTTTTTTCCTAGAATTGTTCGTAGTTTTCTTAAATAATTTTTAAAATAATGTATTATCTGTGAAAGTTAATGAATTAAATGAAATGAAAATGTAGAAAAGGATAATATTCCACCAAAATATATTTTTACAATACTTATAAAAAGAAAAATCGGCTTGCAGTATTATGTTGGTTCATAAGTACAAACTCATGGATCGGACTGCAAGTTATACTTTCAGGCCTAGACTAAGTTAGTTTGTTATTCGTGTCTTCATAAAATATTTTGTGTTAGAAAGTTAAGTTTAGATATCACAAAATTGATAAAGAAAAAAATAACTTGGGAGCACAAAATAATGTTATAGAATACAAAATATTGAGCTTGGATGGATCCATGATGTAAAGCTAAAATAATGTTAGACTTTGAGCTAGAAAGGAGAGCTTCGTTAACGATAGATATGTTTTAAGTTAAAATCCTACTGAAACTTGGTATTTGTTTACGATACGGCCGACAAGTCGGGGGAACTGAACTTTGTATGCTAAAAGATTAAAACCTCCCCGTAGGGGTACGTAACCTAGAAATAATCATTCACCGACGAAATAAGGAGGCCCATAAGAGTCCATCTTAACAGGGTCGACTTAATTATGTCAACATCATTAGACAGGAATACTTTGAGTATTTAAAGCCCACTCCAGTGAAGATAAAGATTTGTGATGATATACGTTAAAGATTATTAATCATTTATCTAGGTATTATGTTTCAATTTACTTTAATTTTGATTACTTTCATTTTGAAACATTTTAAATTATTTTTATTTATTATCAATCAAATAATCCTTTGACAAAAATTAAAGCAATGCTAAATTTGAAATAAGTAGATCGATTGATACATTTTTTATTACTAATTGTTTAAATAAAACATTGTAAGGAGGATAGTTTACATCAGTTCCCTTCTTCAGTAGCCATGCTGCCATAATCCAGTCTGTGTTTTACTCTATTCTGACCACAAAAATTAGTTAATTATGCATGTTGTTGTGTTTTAATTGTGACATTTGAGGCCCACAGTTTTCTGGTAAGTGTGTAGACCTTGCCTTTCTATCCTACTTCCAATGCTTAATTTATTATAACCACTTGGAACAAATTATTCTAAGCTTTTAATTAATAAGACGATAATTAGTAAGAAAACTATCCTTTGTTCACACAACAAATTATCAGTGGCGGTCGGTCCATGTAAGCATTGAAAGCCATGCTTGCCTACTTTCAGCGAAATAATTATTATTCCACTATATAAATTAAAATAACTTAAATATTTTTTAAATCCCAAACATAATATATTTTTGCAGCCTCTTTATTTAAGCTTTTGTGTGTCTGTGGAGTTGTCCTCTCCACAAAGCGCCTGATAAAGGGATAGCTTACTAAAAGCATTCTAAAGAGTGCCTCTAAGGCCTTCAAATAGTATGAGGGTCGAAAAAGAGGAAAAAAGGCTAGAGCGCATGCGCGTCTTATATGTCCCCTATACAATCAGTCGAGATAGAATAAAAGCTGAGTTTGAACCGCCTCTTGCTACCGTGGAATTAAAGGATTAATGTAAATATCCACCTAGTGCTCACTGTCAATGTTGGAGCATGTGCAATGTTAGTTATACTTTAGTTGTGTTTACTGTCGGGTCTCGTACGTGTCATAATTGGTTTTATTAAGGCGTTAGTCTTTATAGTTTAGTTTATTTATTACATTATTTATTTTGGTTTAATATAAGTTTATATTTTCAATAAGTGTGTGGGTAGCGAGTAATGTGTAGTTAATAAATTATTATTGAAGTATTTTTCAAGACTTTGTTTTTAAAAGTGAGATTGTTGAAACTGGTTGACCAACATCTGATCTTCCGCCACTTACTATCAGTAATTTTTAGAGTAAGTCTTAATCCATTGATTTAGATTAATTTTTTTTATGAAATTATTATTTTTTACTCTACTCCCAAAATGGTCATCTTTAAAGTAGTTCATGATTTATATTGTATTTGACTTAAATGACACAAATGACAAATGACACAAATGTAATGCAAAAAAAATTATTCAAGGCTGTGTGCCCAAATCCTGAGTCCACCAACCCTAACTGCTAATTATGGTTGCATTGAATGGGTAGGAAGCTACATGTAATGGTGGGCACGTAAAAAAAAGTGTTATATTGATTCGGAATTTATTTGGAGCTTGGGGTTTGAATTTTGGCTGTGTGTACTGAAATATGTATCGCTAAATGGTCTAATAAGGTGTGTCCGGGCAAATATAGGTATATTTTACTCCAAAATTTTACTTTACTTATTACAAAAAAGTCAATATATCTTTAAATTTACAATAGGTACTAAGAAAAGATTAATAAAAAAGGTGGAAAAAATTACATTTCAAAAACTTTTCTAGTTTTGTAAAAGTCATTGAGTTCGAATATCTTTGAAAACTAGACTTTAATTCAAATTTTTGGGTACTCATATATCCTTGCTATTCTTAATTAGGTATTTATTTAATCTATCAAAAGTAGCATTTGCAGATTTTATGAATTTTAAGAAAACATTTATAAAAATTGGTTTAGAAGCTGTACAAGAAGGTCCATTCTATCTGAATCAGACTGTCACTTACCACAGATAGCTTAGCTTGCTGAAAGACAAGACTGACACTAGGACATATATACATACAGACACACACACACATACATACACTTAAAAGGTTTTTTCTTTGTTTCCTGTTCCGGCTAGCTCTATAAAAGGGCTGGGAGTAATTGCCATCTGGTCAGATTACAGAACCAGAAGGTTAGAGCTGACCTTTCCCTACGGGGTGTGGTGTGTAATGACTGTAATCAGTCGTGTCAGCCAAGAATCTCTCAATCCACAGACCACAAATCCTTCTTTAAAAAAAAAGTTTAATTTTACCACAAACTTAAAACGCTTGGGATACTAGGGGATGTGACATTAGATTATTTTTAATTCGTATAAACTTAATAGTATCTGGTTCCTGAAATTCATCTCCTCTCACTTGAATTGAATCCATTTATATCCTTTCATAATAGCTGACCAATAATTTATTTATTATTTTCTTTGGATAAGTGGATAAACTTTCCCAAATCCATATTTTTAACTACTATAAAGTTTATTTGAGTATTTTTGAGTCAACAGATTTTGAGGATTTACATTTGTCTCGACCCTCCAATTCCCGATCATCCAAGTTTCCATAATATTCGACGTGGTACTATAAGTTATATTTAGTAAAAATTATCTAAGAAATCATTTGTATTGAACTGGCTCAACCATCAAAACTGAGTAGTGAAATGAATAGTCGGAGAACTTACCGTGTCCACTTACTGTGGCAGTTTTAATATTATTATCTGCCATTCGAATTAGTATTATCTTTTATCTAACATCTATCATTACGGCATAGTATTATTTATTTGTCTTTATTTAAATACTATTTAACATAACATTCCATATTATTTATGTTTTTGACTACCCTAGAACACTTCAGTCCTTTTAAAAATCGGATGTTGGGAGGTCAACTGCAATATAGTATATGTTTCTCAAACGGCAAACTAATATAAAGGGCCTTGAGTATTGTTTCAGGTATTTGAGGATTTGAACTTATGTTATTGACCACCCTCCTGTGAAATACTCTCGAACAAATCTCGGTCCTTTTAGAATATATCTTCACCTGGTTAGAAATTGGAGTAGCAGCGAGTGATATTATGTCAATAGTTGCAATCGAATTAAATACACGTAGAACCAATATTCCCTTTCATTTATAAATAACAATAATAAGAAAGCTATTAGCTAGTTTATTTATTTGGAAGTACCGAACGCTTTCATTATGTATTTCAATGATTATTATTAAATACTAAAAAAAAAACTAAATCTATCAGCACATGGCTCAAAAACTAGTTTAAACTAGTATGGCTAATAAATATGTTCAATCGCTTGGCCCTATATGTTTACTTTTTATTTATTTGAGGTATTTAACGTGTAAGTTCTGAATCAACTTATTATATCAACACAGGATAATGTCTACAAGAGAGAGAAAAAGGTCTTAAATATTTGGTTGTATTTTCACATACTCTCCAAGGTTCTTTTACATGACACAATCGAACTGGGACAGACGTATCTACTTCCCTTTCGAAAGAAGTTGTGCTACGGAATTTATGTCTCTCTCTCTATATATATATATATATATTTATATATATATATAAGGATAATCCTACGTTAGTACTATTCCTTGGTTCTTTTTAAGTTTAGAATTACCTAAAATAAAAGGTACTAGTTACAAGCAACCGTTCCTGCGCCAGGGAAAGTTCAGTTTTTTGGTAATTTTTTACATATATATAGCTCATAAAACGTTATTTAGGTCTCAAAGTATGTTCTTAGCTGTATATTTGCACAAAGATAACCAAACCTTGGACCTTTTTATGAGTTATAAATAAGGCTATACCTTAATTGATTTTTACCCGCCTACCAAAACTAGTGTTTGTTATTAAAAATACTATTATATATATATATATATATAGGAAAATTGTCATTTAACTTATTATATATTGTTTATGAAGTAAATTAGTTCAAATAATATGCTACACACTGACCTGTAACCAACAGTAGGTGAAAATTGTTAATGATGTATAATAATTACTAGTAAATTAATTATATACATATTATTTTATATATACTTATATAAAATGTTTTTGTAAAATGAAGTCTTATTATTGTAGTATGTGTGAACTTATATTATTGATTTTAAACACTGCAATGTTGTGACACACTAACTACAAAATTGTTATATTTATATTAATTAAACATAATATACGGATTCAAGTTAAATTTAAGAAATAAAATATAAGAAATTAAACTAAAAGCATCGGATGTAAAGTGATAAAATAAGTGAGGTAATTCAAAACTTAGAAAATGTTAAAATTATCAAAAGCTATGTATTAAAATAAATTGGACTTTTTGTAGGCCCTACTGTACATATGAATAAATTATAATTCATATACATATAAATATTAGATTGAAATCATACCATTAGCTTTTATTGGCCCCTTGATCCTTATGGTATTTGTGGAGATAAAAATTGACTACTTTATTAAAATCTATATGCTTCGGTGCTATCATCATCATCATAATCATCATCATCATCATCATCAGGAAAACAGATCATGGATCGAATTAAGAAATACTATTAAAATTCTAATAAAATTTACTATGTAATTGAGATATTGAAGGTAAATATGCTCTAGATAAAAAAATGTAGTGGAGTTTAAACACCTATGAAACCAAATCCAAGCGATTAATCACTCCCGAACAAGCAATCAACCACCTAGGCAACTTTTGCATTTAAAAAATCCTTCAGTAGCCCACTTAAGGAGACATCGACTTTAGCGCTGGGCGACACATCGTAATGAGACCAAACATGTTGATTGACAGGCTATAAGTTGACTGTTAGTCGTTGCGTCATGCACTTGTGAAGATGTACGTAGTGTTTTATTTCCATTTGTGCAATCTTAAGTTTCGATCTTTTCACGATTTTCCTGCAAGTTTTCACTTTTAGGTGATACAATTTTACGGACAATGTCAAAGAAAGAACAATCAGCTACTGTAAGCTTTGTTCCTGAGGTAGAAAATCAGCCTAATTTTGATTATTTTTTTACCAAAATCAGGAGGAACCTGAAATTGTCCCCGGGCTTTGTTATGAGCTTTTAAGCACATGAAGCCAACAACCATGTCCTCTTCAGACATGGAAAGTCTCGCGATCGATAGAAAATAAGTTTCTAATGTGGACAAGAAACGGGACAGCTTAGAGTAAATGACCAGTTGCCCTCGATGTATCACGTTGCACTGGTTTTCTTGGTGGATGAAGAGCCTAGAACCAATAAAACCTTTTTATTGTTTCTTAAATAATGTAACAAAATTGAAATATATTTATTTTAAATCTAAAAAGAATGTGATTTATATAAATTTAACTGTTTCTAAGTGAAGAATTCAGAAAACCACACTTTGATTTTATATCTGGTTCATCCGTGATCTCATATCTAATAATTTGGTTTATTAACCTGGAAAAGAGCTATTAACATAGGAAGAAGCTTAGGATAAATTTTGCCCTACTTCACCTCAGAAGGTTTCCTAATCCTATGTCAATACGAATGCTGGAATAGCTCAGCTTAAGTTTCCTATTCATATCCACCCAAACACAATGTTAATAATAATGGTTTTATATATTTAACTGATTAATATGTTGTTCTGATTATAATTAACAAAGGGAAAACGTTAAGTAGGGAATATTTAATTCACTAGACCAGAATTTGCTTTTCAGGCAAATAACTTGGAATAAAAGAAGCATAGTATATCTTAGAGATTTGAACCATCACGACTTAGGTCAGGATAAAATACATTATTTTGCACTCAGTTCGGTGGGCAATTATATGATAATAATACATTTTTAAGATATTTTAAAAAAATTGGAAGAGATCTTGAGAGTTGGATATTTTATTGGGTGCTAGAGGTGGTTATTTGAAATATTTCGTAACTAATATATTAGAAAAAAGCTATACTAGAATTAATGTAGGAAGATTTTTATATAAAAAAAAGAAATGGTGGTCATTATCACTATTATATATTACTATATTATTTTAAGTATGATTTCATAAATATTAATACTGTACATAGAAACTGTCAGTTTTTGACATGGCTTGACGTAAACTTTAAAAAAATAAAAAATTATGTAACTGTCAAAAACGTTTCTTCCAAACTAAATCAGACCGTACTCCCCCCATCCCCTATACCGTCATTTACCCCTCGTTTACCCCAAAAAATGCATGCTTTATAACTATTTCTATTAACTTGTTTTTAATTGCTGTTGTAGGTGAGAATCCGGCTGCGATGCAGCATGGTGGCTGCCGTGGTTGGTCCGACAGCAGTTTTGGCCAATGGGCTTTACTCCAACTGGGACTGTGTTGGCTTCTTCACT
The DNA here is from genome assembly GCA_901482245.1 of Timema douglasi. Classification (NCBI taxonomy): domain Eukaryota; kingdom Metazoa; phylum Arthropoda; class Insecta; order Phasmatodea; family Timematidae; genus Timema; species Timema douglasi. The sequence continues at coordinate 263,744 of CABEEJ010000260.1, forward strand.
TGACGTCCGTCCATAGATGACGTCACATATAGAATAGCTTGGAGCTCAAAAGGAGAACTGTGATTCGTGTTGCTTGTGTGTAGTAAAAAAAAAATTAAACATTTGTTATACGGATTAAAATATGTATCCGAAACATTTTGAAAAGGAAATTGTTTACTCTATTGTGAAGATTAATTTTTATTTTTATTCATGTTGCGTAAGAATATTTTGCTATGAAATTAATCAAAGTTTTTTTATGATTACAAGTTATATAGTGGGTTACCCATAAAATTATTGGTGATTGAGAGAATGGTTTGAAACTATGTTTACGTACACGGATCCTTGCTTTAAGAACCACTAGTTATCGTTATATTTTCCATTATTAACCTTAAAAATTGGCTTCCTATTTCAAGTGAAGGACGTGTATATACCCTCCTCTGTTTATAGGTGTTTAATTAAAAACTACTATTTAACTGTGCATTTTGTTAATGGAAAGAGTATGATCAAATAGGTATCCTTAAATGTGAGACTATACATTTCGAAGTTAAAACTAAAGAATGAGAAATAATTAAATAATCAAAATATCAAAGTGTCAGTGCAAATTATGTTAGTTAAATTTTTAGAGCAAACAAAAAGGACAAAGTAATTTTTTTGCTGAGCAAGACATGAAAAATTACAATTCAAAACAAAATTCTTCCCAATATTTGACATTGAAACATTATATAACAATTGATAGTGGAAATTATTCCAATGTACTGAATGTTTCAATAGATGTCAACGAAAATAATTAATACAGATGTAATTGAAGTGGTGGGAAGTTTCTTCCTAACACACGAATAGGAGATTTTTTGTTTCATTTTTGTATGTAACATCAAATTATTGGTACCAATCTTATTATCATAGCATGAACTTTGAACCTTTATTTGATTTAAATATATAAACGTGTAAATTGTGGCCTACAACCTAGTTTTATTTGATTACGATATTTGTATTAAATTATGTAACTAATCGTTAATAAAGTTTTAATATAAATGTAAACATGTAGCGTTACGTAGAGTGTTTTTTATAAATATTTTCATTTTTATGCTTAAGTCTCCAAACAAAATATCATTAACAATGATTATATTGATAGTTTCATAATTATATCCAAATATTTTAGAAAAATTTCACAACAATAGCTAAATTGAAGTATTAATTTAATGCATATATTATAAACTGACATATTACTATCTCACACCTCATAAACCAATTTAATTCTAAAACAGACAACAAATCAGTCTTCCAACGTTAATTTGTATGGACGATTTAAAGGAGATTCCACAATTTAACCAATTATATATATTTTGGTCATCGTTGAAATCGAAGCAAGAAACCTTAGTTTAGTAGGTTGAGGTGTTATTGACTTAGCTAGGGCCTTTGAATTTATTCTTCACATTTAGGGATGACTATATTTTTAGCCCTAAAATATAAATTTTATAAACATTAATATTAATTGCCGATTATTATAATTATCATTATTTAATTTAACACTCACAACACACATAAGACTAATTTGAAAAATATGTCATTAATTGAGAAATTTGCTTCTAAAATTTAGTTGACACATTTTTCAAATATATTTTATTTTATTATTATAATCTATAAATTAATGTATGCATACACTACTAGTAGTAGGTAGGCTATAATAAACTCTAAACACTTTTAAATTTAGTCCATATATTTTTTAACAATTAAGGTTATTTAAATTAATAAATTATATTTTGGCATATCGGTAAAATAAACTTTAAAATTAAATTTGTATAATGTACTGTAAATCCAGATTTAACTATTTGATGTAGGTGACCCGGTGGTCTAGGGGTAAAGTGTTGAACTTTAAGCTGGGGTCCGAGGTTCAATCCTCGGTTCCGGCACATATTTATCTGATTACAAAAACCTTCCTTCACCTCTGACAAGACTTGAATTAATCACAACTTGTGAATGTGGGGAATGCCAGGCCTCCACCGTAGTTCGGATTCCACGTTAAACTGTAGGTTCTTCATTTAATCTCACAATCACCCTACCATTACACATTAGCGCAAGTGCGTATAACTCTTACGGGTAGCAAGAAGCAGTGCTAATAATAATAATAATAATAATAATAATAATAATAATAATAATAATAATAATAAAAATTATTTGATTTCAGATTTTACTGGTTTTCGTTACCTATTTGCAACAAATAAATAATGTTTTCTGGAACTACATTATCTAAGTACTTATTAAACAAATTGTTAAATTATCTTGTTGAGTCTTATAGCATTACTAATACATTATTTGTTAAAAAGTTTATTGATGCCAAAGTTACGTTACTATATGAGTGAATTAATACCAATATTTACAGTTCAAGCTAGTAGGCGTATACCGTTAAATTTCCAATTTTTTATTCTGAAGGCATTTTTGTTGTTCTGAAGGACAAAGATTTCAAACCATAACGACAAACTATTATTGTTGTTTCCTATAAAATAGATTAACATAAGTGGTGTTGTCAAACATAAACCCAGGTTCAAACGAAACATTTTCTTTTCACGGATACCAATACATATTAGGTTGGCAGCATCAATAACATTTGATACAGCCTATGTGAAAGCATTAGACACTTTAAAGAGGCTATTGGAGAGAATTGTAGATGTAAGCAAATTACATAACAGTTTTACATAAACTGCTTGGCAGTGTCTCAACTAGTCTATATTGCTGGTGACGAGAGGTATGAACGGGTGTTTTTAGGGTTGTTTTTAAAACTGGTTTCTCAATCTTCTGTTACACAGATATAGATATATTTTAAATAAATTTAAAATTTAACTATCCTTGCCTTATTAATATAATTGAATATAAGTATCATGTAAAGTTATAAAGAAGCGGTATATATAAATATACAAATATATATATAATAATTTTGTATGACCCACATCGATGGTGGAATGAGACGGTCTGATGTGTTACCTTGGTGATGGGGTTGAAGTGCTAGTCCTGGTTGGATGTATTGCGGGTACTATTTCCAAAAGGGTTTTCCACTTTTCCACCACACATATACGGTAAATCCTGAAACATAATTCTATTATTAATATTAATCTTTTAATGATACTCGTATATCAAGCCCCGAATTACTAATTCTCTGTCAATTAGGATCACACTAAACCCCAATGGTCGCCAAAGGCCTCTTATCTCTCATAGAAGACACCGTCAGCAACTCCCAGAGAGACTAGGGCGTGTGTTAAAGTGCAGACTACCCTCTTCACTAGTTTAATGGTTTAGGGCATCACTCTAGTATTAGACTAGCCTGCTCATAATGGGGAGATCAGGACTCACATCCATTTAGGTTCCACTGATGGGGGTTTGTCCTAAGTGGTTTCCCACTTTCCTTCCACGAAAATGCGGGTATATTAGGCCTAACTCTAGAATTATTTCTTTCTCATGCTTACCTCATTAGAATAAATATCATATATTCGTATAATATGAATAAGGAATGAGACACGGTGATAAAAGAACTGTGCAAACTATAAATCGTGATACCAGTGATTCGATACCAATCCCCTTATATTTTGATGAATTTTTCCAAACAATTTCTTTTAATATTATAAGTTATAGTTATATTGGAATAGGTGCATTCAATTAAAGTTTATTAATTCTGCCTTGTTTATATTATTAAATCAGTACAACACACTAAAAGTAATAAGACACTAGAGGATACCTAAACATATATAGGCTATTTATTTCTGTCGTTATAATTAAGGCACCCAAAATATTGTCTCTCTTCAACTAAAATACTGACTCTACTCTAAATATTCCTTCCCTGTTAAACATATTTATTTTATTGTAATACATATCTTTAAAATATATTAAATCCGTACTTGATAGTAATAAGTTTTTCATTAGAACAATTTTTTTTAAATAAAATCACCAATAAACGTCAATTATTAAATTCAAACTATATTTTACCAACTAAATATAAAAATAATATGATTTACTGTGCATTTAATATTGCAACTATGGCTAAAGGAAAGGCGGAAAATTTCAGCTCTCACTGGCCTAAATCATGAGGTTTGGGTGACATTGCTATAATAGTAATAATAAAAATTTAAAGATTATTTCAAAACCTTTCCAGACCATTTAAAGTTCACTTTTAATTCAAATATATTTTAACGATCTCATCATCATTGTGCGGCCAACGCCGAGTTTGTTGTGTAACGATAATTTCGGAACAAGCCTGTAACTTAAGTAGTTAGTGCTCTACAAAATGTTTGTCCCACATCGTATGTATGTAAGAATGTGTAACACGCACTTTAAAAAAATATATATATATGCTTAAATAATTTTGTTTTCTGCGTCTGACCCGTTTGGGTTGTATAAATAATATAGTAAAATCCCTTGATGAGGACCCGGTAGTAACTTACTAAATAACAAAACATACGTATACAATTTTATGGAAAAGAAAGAAAAAATAAGCTAACTCAAGTGAATATTTTATTGGTTAACAAACTTGAAGACAAAAGAGAATGGTAAGAAATTGTGCTAATAAATTATTAATATGTATATTATGTTGTAGTCAAAACAGTGAGTTTTAAAGTAAATAGTAAAAATTATAGTACAGTAAAAACATATAACATTAAATTAGATTTATATAAGATGCATAATTATTACATGTTATACATCAGTCAAATTAATGTCAATTTTATAAAACTCTTTAAACTAAAAGTTAATTGAAATTTGTGAAAATACACTGAATCCCCGAAGAACCTTCCATACTATCCCGCTTAGTCTAAGTTTTTGATGATCCTAGCAAGGTTCAGTCTCAATTCGTTCAAATTAACGAGGTTATACTGTATTTACATTAATAAGGGGTATAAATTAGAAAAGTATAGTTTAGATTAAATGCTTCCACATTTACGTGAAGAGACAGTGAGAGAATGATAATAAAAGAAAGATAAAACATCCAAATTACATCTAACCAAGATTCGAGCCCTAATATATCCACATTCAGCAATCCAGTATATTATGAAAGCGACACCTTAGATCACCAAAGCTGGAAATGTATAAGAAAAATTTATAAATTCATAAGTAATTATTTATGGATTCATACATTTCATGCATCTGTATAGAAACCCGTGAAAGTTAGGCATAAGCATTCAAGGTAAATTAAGGTTTACACTCAGTTACTCTGACATATTTGACTGTATAGTGCCATAATTTAATCGAACCAGATAAACCTGTTATTTTTCAGAGCAAATTGAGTGTAGTATACTTTATGAAACACAAGTAAAAAATATTAAGATATAAAATATAAATATTAAAATTGAGTTTGAGTTTGAATAACCAGATTAAATGTAAGCTTTCTTGTGAAACTTTTTTGGGTTCAAGATTTAGATTTCTCCTTATTATACATTTGATTAGAAAATTCATCATTACTTTATATAAAATAAATACTAACAGGGATCACTTATTGGATGTATTATTAATAGTACAAACTGGTATTCCTACGATTAAAGTCTTCAGGTTCTTAGTAAAAAATAAACATGTTTCACAACTTGCGTAACTTTAATATATAAATATATAATGTTTCAGCGTGCTAGATATATTAGGTTTGTAGCAATACTAATTACGCTTAAGTAATAGATGATAAAGGTTTAATTTAAAGGAAGTGCACCACATTAGCGTAAAAATAAAGTGGAAAATAATTTAGGGTAAACAACCCTCAGAGCCCTCAATGGTAATTGAACTCCAATATCTCCGTCATCTGCAGTCTAGTCTATTACGAAATTGACACATTTGGCCTTGCAGCTTCCGAAGTGGATAACGCCGGAGTTACACATCTGAAAGCTTTAAAATATATCTGTCAATTCTAATATTTTTGATATTCGTTGGTTTTGTAGTTACCCCACACTGGATGCCAACTAACATATGTCCCAGCCTAGTGTACTGGAAGTGAATTTACAAAAGTCTTTTTATCATTTCGGTTTATAATTAGTCTCTTCACGCTAATGTAAATACACTTCTTTCAAACTTTCTTGGTAATAACAAATCATTGGATCAAGCCTTAAGTATAATTGGTGTTAAACGTATTGGCAAAATATTATGTATCAATACAATACGCTGGAGCTAATGTGTGACCACAAAGATTATTTTCAACATTTTTGCCTGAGAAAAATAAACAAGACAATAATAAACATAAAATTAACAATATAGATGACTTTATTACTAATCTTCGATAGAGAAATCAGAAAACTTTACGTCATAAAAGAGGTTATCTTTACACTCGTAATACAATATCGACATCAAACAATACATAAAAAAACTGTCACAGATGTTTCCACCACCATTAAAAGATAATAGATCGAACAACATGGCGTAAGAAACGTTCGAAAGAAAGCCTTCACGACAAACTCAAAGTAACGTAGTGGCAACCCTCCCCCAAATCCCGATCTTTAAACGTGAGATTGTCTCAATTTTCCCGTCCCACAAACACACAAACACAAAATCTAGACCTTAAAAAGGAACCATAGTAATGGTCAAGACTGAAAATGTATACTTATTAAAGTATTAAAAAAAAAGTATATCTACTTCGGGTATTTAACGTGCGGATACTAAACACTATACCTTTTCGGCGTAGTTAGCTAACACGCTGGTTTCGTGTTAAGCTAGACTTCCGAGGATAGGGAGATCGAGGTTCGAATCTCGGTCAGGCTGTAATTCCTAAATAGTATTCCACTCTCCCTCTACGAAAAGTGGGTTCATTTCCTCTATATTCAACCTTCCCAAATCCTAGCCTATTAGCGTACTTAAGCGTGTAACCTAGACAGGTAGTAAGACGCAGTGCTAAGTAAGTACTTAACAGTATGATGTTTCAAAGGTGGAGGAATACATTATGATTACAGTGAAAAAAATCGCTTTTGGTAAGTGGTAATACTTTTCCGCCTTACTAGTAGACTATCTAAAATAAACTACAGTAGGATTCTAATGGGGTGAACTTTTAGTAAATACAATCTTTTTTTTTGCATTCAACACTTATATAACTTTAACACTGATTTACTAAGATTTCGTTTGAATTGATAATATCTATAAAGAGTGACAACTGTGAAACACATGACTTGACATATGAATACATGAAAATTGTTTCAATATATTTTATAAATGTAAAAAATATTGGTTTTTATCTAACTTTGATTATTGTAGCCTATGCTTAAGTTTGAAAACATTAAATTTGAATCTAAATATACTAACTTTGAACATATTATTATATTATTACTAAATCTTTTTTTATTTATAGAAACAATTGTATGTACTAAAGCAACGGATTTTTGTTACCTTTTTTTTTTTTTTGTTT
>CABEEJ010000260.1:271085-288618 GCA_901482245.1 Timema douglasi
TGTTTGTTTAAACCACTAAGACTAATACAGATTAATGGTGTAAGGCTTGTAAGGAAATACCCTTTAAGTTTTATGGAGAAGAGATAGTATAAAACGGAGTAACGTGCAAAATTATTGGCAGTTAAAAATATCAAACCTGTCAACTTTTATCGCGTGACCAATGGTGCTGTTTTGAATATTCAGCATGCTACGTTGAGAAAAAAAAAGCTAGATTTTTTAGAAATAAAAATCAATGTTACTCTGAATTTTGTATTATAATCTAGATCAGAGGTTCTCAACCTTTTTTCAATCACGTACCACTATTTTTATTAAATATATTAAATGTGCCTATATCTAAATGTATTCTGGTAAAATGTAATGTGTTTGTCCCAGGGGCGAAATTAACGTTTATATGCATTCCTACCACTAATCAGTAATGTATTGTTTTATTAAAAATTATATACACTTTAAATAAATACAAGCTGTAAATATGTTCCATTGTTAATTACACAACTCACCTTCTTGTTTTAGTGTGAAGGTTGTGCTTGTTTAGCGAACACAAGTTTTTTTATGCCTAATTTCAATTTAGTTAATTTGAGTCTTAAATAAGGTTCAACATTCAACTTGTTCCTGTACTTATTATTTACGTAAATTAGGAAACAACCCCAAATTCACAAAGGTAAGTAGTTGTAAACCCAATCAAATTTTTACAGCCTTTTCTGAGATCAGAGGATATTAATTTCCTCTTGCCAGCTAAAAGTCTATTAAATCCAACCTCTTATTAATTTTTCTGAGAGAGAGAGAGAGAGATAGATCAATTCGAATTTTTCGTAAGGATTTACGATTTTGGCCCGGTGTCGACAATATAAAATGGGTCTCTAATCCAAAATTCCGAAGTTAGGTTTTAAGGAAATATTCCTTAAAATCTGTGACTAGGCTCCCAAGGTGCTCCTTTATATTCGCCGTTAATTCACGACTAAGAAGAATATCATTTTCAATTAAGAAAGCATCCAACAATGAAAAGGAGCACATGTTTCTACAATATATTTCCTTATGGAGGAACCTAATTTTCGTTTTTATAGGAGCCATGCTTTTCTCCTGTACCATGAATAAGGAAGTACATGCACCCTGCAAGCTCTTATTGACCTGTTTGAGGTGGCAAAGTATATCTTCTAGGTATTCCAATCGAACAAGCCACAGTTCATCAATGAATTAATTTAAGTTTTAAGACGTGTCAGAGAAAAAAATCTGAGCTTCTGAACGAAGTTAAAAAAGACGGCTCAATACATTACCCTCGACAGCCACTTAATTTCAGTATTAAGTAGAAGTGAATCATGCTCAGCACCCACTTTACTCCACACAATCGAACATATTCGTGATTTTATAGCTCTGGAATTAATGAAGTTGATTACTCTCACCACTTCATTCAAAACTTTCATCAGAGCAACCAGCATTTTTATTGTGGCTAAAGCCTAGTGATGAATGCTAAAGTATACAAACTTAGCCCCAGTAGCAACTTATTTAATTTTGGCAACAACCCCACTGTGTTTCCCAGTCACTGCACGTGCTCCATCAGAACAAACACCAACACATTCATTCCACTGTATATCATTAATATTCATAGACTGGTTTAGATTTGCAACTATTTCATTAGAAGTTGTTCAACCAAGCAATGGTTCACAAAACTATATCACTTCTTTCACTGTATTCCCATCTATAAATCTTAAATACGTAAGAAGTTGGGCCATGTTGGTAATGTCAGTAGTTACATCCCATTGAATAGAATAATATATAGTAGCCTGAGCTTTTTCTATTTACTTTTATTTAACATTTGAAGCCAAATATAAAATTCTCCATGACACGGTGTCATCAATTAGGGGAATAAATTAAAGTTGTTTTTCTGCCTTTCCCTCCATAATTACACTGGACATATTTGTAGCTACTGGTAATACTAATGAAGCTCCAATTGTTTGAGGTTTTCCTGCCTTAGCTATTCTTAAAATGACATTGTAAGACACCTCCAGAGCCTTTATTTTAAATCCTGAGAATGACAATATTTGAAATTTCCTTGTTGACCAATCAGACAGTTTTCTCTGAAAATATTCCAAAGGTTCATGTTTTACATCTTCTGCCTAGTTTCAAAATGACGCTTAAAACGGGAAGGCTTCATCGAATGATTTGACAGAGTTTCATATCAAATCACATACTGGAGAATAGGTGCGTCTTATTCTCCAATAGAGGTGAACCCATATGATAAATAGCAGTGATTGTACTTTCGTTGCACTGTACGGGGCTTTTTATTGTATTCTGCTACAATTATGTCCTCTGTTGGTTGGCTGGAAGTTGAAGTATTGGCTTCTATCTGAGAAGAATTACTTCCTACTTCCGCTTACACTCGTGTCTCCCTTAGGTATTTTTAAGGACCTAGTCGTTAACCACTACCCAGGTTATGTTTTCATTACACTTGCACAAAATATATATGACAACTTCACAAATAAAGTCTCGCAGTGTAAAAATAATATGTCCAAGAGCAGATTTATTATCACTCAACACAATAGATATAAAGATTACTGGGTGCTAAATCTCACAAAAGTGGGCCACTCTTCCTAGAAAATGAAAGTCCTCTCTCTCTATCACTATTTCTTTGTCCGTCGCATGCTGCTGCTTCCTTCACGGGATGTATCGTTAAGTCTTATCTGACCGTAAGGGGGCGGCCAGACTGAGTGCGCGAGCGACTAAAATATAAAATAGAACACATTGGTTGTAATGGGAGGTGGCCACACTGAAGCGCGCGAGCGACTGAGCGCGCGAGCGACTGAGCGCGCGCGCTTGAAAGATAGAATTGTTTCTATTTTTCAAGCGCGCGCGCTCGACCCGGTACAGTCTAGTTTACAGGCGCTAGGCAATATTATTGTATGTTGGTTCATTGAGTGCTGGGAAACTTCTCATTTTGACATGATATTTGACTTTTTTCTATCAGGGTTCGGCCAGACTGACAAGCGTGCGAGCGAGCGCGTAATTAGCAGACCCTAGTTCATTAGAGAAGATGTCTCTGTCAAAGACACTTGGTACATCTCTGATCCTCGAAAATTCTTACAACAAATATTTTTAATGTACTGAAGTGTTTTAAATAAGATTAGCCGCACCAGTGGCGGAATGGTGCGTTGCACTCCATAGCTTTTGACTGGAAGGTAAAGGTTCGAAGGCTCAGTGAACTGAAGGTGATTCTTAAACCTTATTTATTGTTGTGGTTTTTTATACTCTCCAAACTAATGGTGATTATTATTTGTAAAGGCCTACTTTGATTATAATATTGAAGTATTTTAACACACTTGCTATTAATGGCCTAATTTAATTGGTAATACCATAAATAATATAATGTATATATGTAAGCCCGATATGTTAAAATACTTCAGTATTATAATCAAAGTAGGCCTTTACAAATAATAATCACCATTAGTTTGGAGAGTATGAAAAAACCACAACAATAAATAAGTTTTAAGAATCACCTTCAATTCACTGAGCCCTCGAACCTTTACCTCCCAGTCAAAAGCTATTGAGTGCAACGCACCATTCCGCCACTGGTGCTGCTAATATGATTTTAAAACACTTCAGTACATTAAAAATATTTGTTGTAAGAATTTTCGAGGAACAGAGATGTACCAAGTGTCTTTGACAGATACATCTTCTCTAATGAACTAGGGTCTGCTAATTACGCGCTCGCTCGCTCGCTCGCTCGCCAGTGTGGCCACCCAGTCGCTTGCGCGCTCTCTCGCACGCTTGTCAGTCTGGCCGAACCCTTACACACAGAACGCAACACAATACAACTCTTTCAGTACCTTGGATGGATCACTCACATAGTCTTTACTCACCATCTGTACACTGATTGAATGGAACCTCTCTCATTGAACTGAAACAGACTCGCTGCACTCTCTAGGACTCTCTGAAATATTCGAACGCTTGCCGAGTAGTAACGAGTTCTGGCGTTCTATCGACGAAACCTCTCGCTACCCTCGGGGCCTGGGAGTATCACAACTAGACGCGCCAGGCTAAGTCTTATTTCTTGGAACTGTGATACTGGGGGGCCATGATACTTAGTCGTAAGGAACCGGCCCGACGTACGGCGGCCGGGACTCGATCTGGGCCCACGCACGTTTCATATAAACAAGCACTAGACTGTCTTTGCCAACTTCCGGTACTGGCAGATTTTTAAAAATCCTGTCGGGGCACCTCCATGGGGTGGCCCCTGGCCAATGTGACGGACTCTGGATTCCAGCATAGTTAAGACCCCGATAAGATCACATGTGTGTGGGGAGCGAGGCTTGACATACACTAAGTGGTTGGTAGTGCGTACCCGTGCAGTGGGGATAGATGATCAGGGCACCTCCTCGAGGGACCCGCTGGGAAACTCCGGGAAGTCGGTTTCAAGAATGGTGCTGAGGGGGCGGCAGCCAATATTGGGCGACAAAGATAAAGTTCTGGGGCAGAATAACGAAAGTTGAGGAGACGACTGTCAGGAGGCTGAGCTCCTGACTTCCTCGTGTTTGAGCGATCACTAGGAGGAGCCAACTCCTCCCTCCATCAGGTCCCAATGGAGGTGCAAGGACGGGGGCTTCTCAAGTAATCCAAGGCAGGCTGGCATGGAAGGGCTGGTACTGGTCTATTCGGGTGCCCGAGTACCTGGAATGACACTCGTGGACTTCAGTCCATGTCGGGTGAAAAGGTTCCGCCCCGATGGTTATCAGTGGTTGCACTGGTAGGGGCCTCTAAACCTAGGTACGGTGTAGCTGGGATGCCCTTCGGGGGNATATTATGATACTGGGGGGAGGTGGGGATGGGTGATTTAAACACGATATATTGTTGAGGATAGTGTAGACTATAATAGTTTTCACTTTCATCAAATGCTTTAAGTAGAAAAGTTAGACATTCGTGCATACATTTCAAATCATGTAGCGATTAAACAAAATTTTTATATTTTATGTTAATTTCTCTTTTTATTTTATATTTCTTCCCGTATCATCCAGCACTGGCTCACGTACCACCAGAGATACGCGTACCATAGGTTGAGAAAGGCTGATCTAGATTATTTGCGTACTAACATAGTGGTAGTTATTGGAAGCTCTTTGTAACTACTAGCCCAAGTGCTCATAGCCGCTAACTTAATTCAAGAACGTGAACTAAAATACTTTGCATATTTTGAATATACTATGTGTTTGATCAAATATTTATATAGGACAGTAACTCCATACAAAAGGAATAAAGAAACTGTTTACCACGGGTATTAAATACTAGACAATAGTTTGTGAGTCCCTCTTCTTCTTTCTTCTCAACCCTTTAGTGCCTTGATATCTATTATTTTTTACTTAATGTGGTTTATGGATTAAATAGCTAACAAAACTCAAATTAAATAATAATATAAATACTCTGAAAGGGAGATTCTTAATTTTTTTAAATATTGTTTTTTCTAATGAGTAAAAATTTATTATTCTCAAAATCCACTTCTACCTGATTGAAGTTGTTTCAGAAATAATGTATGTTTATGGCTAGTTGTTCCCAAATGATGTATGAAGTTCATGAAGTAAATATCCATGGACAAATCAATAAATAAGAACCTCATAAGAGAACTAAACTTTTAACTTCCAGTTATTAACTGAATAAAAACAATGTTGTGCAAAAAGTTACACATCCATTCACAGGGGTTTTTCGCTCTTAATCTTACATTTGTTTGTTTCTAACCCAAACTCTTACACTCTTTGCAAATGTTTTCGATTCTATCAGAAACTACTTTAATATGTAATTTCAATAACACCCACGTCGACCCACCGACTGCACGAGGTTTGTTTCAATTAAAAATAGAGCTGTCACAGCGTCAAGACCAATTCTGGTAAAGCAGCTTTGACAAAATGTATACGCTCTATAGAATTTTATATATATATGGCAAAAGGGCAAAAACTCAATTACAACCGTAGTCGAGAAATAAACAGAGGCTCTCTTTCCAATTCCCTTGTTATAACCATTTATCTTGTCAAAACCCTCCACATACGAAAAAAAAAAAATTCATTTGTTTCATATGTTTGTTAAAGTGTTTTATTTGTTTATCGTGTCAGTCAGTGCGAGTGATATCATGCATAAGCTGATTTCCTAAGTACAAGACATGCTATTTATTGTAAACTATGCCAAAATGCTATAAAAGACTACATCATAAGCTTACTTCAATTCGCTGTCAACATATTGTTTATTCCGTCAAAACGTAGCCTAATATTTGGGATACACCCTGAGACGATAGATACCGTGTTTTTACGTTCACACGCCCCAGGGTTGGGATACCAGTTGTCTTACTGTGCACTACACTTGCTATCACACGGCTATCTGATGAGCCGATGATATTTCAATCCCACTGTAGGATTTATTTATTGTGTCTTTTTTGTGTCTATAATTGATGAACTTACTAGATTTCAATATTCGTATGCAATTTATTTAATTAATTACACTTTTGTTATTTTTAATTCAACATTAAAGTGACAGTTCTTAATCGTTTAACCAAATGACGCAGAGAGCCAGAGCAGAAGGTGCTTCAACCCTTTATATATGACCTACCCCTTGCTTCTTGGACCCCTTGACTTTAGTGTTAAAACCAACCAATAGGAGAGCTATTAGCAATCTGATGTTGGTAATACTAGCTTACTATTTGGTAAAAGGTGGTCATTTCATCACAACATTTTAAAATGGAACGAAAGAAGATTTTAAACAAAGAAATGCACTTAATATATTCGAATTTAATTCTGAAAATGTTTTAGGGGCTTAAAACTCAGGAAAATAAATAATAATTAGTTAAAGTGGTATTAATAATTGAGATATAACTTGACTTTAGAATCTTGTACTGAAACTAAAATCATTGAAATTTGCCTGGCCATCCATGGATGAAGTATTAAATGGAAAATTTACATACAGTTTTTAAAGAAATATACACTTCATCCATGACGTTTCAAAATAAGTGAGAGAGAACCAAAACAGAATCATTACAGCACACTAATCAAACAATGGTTTTATATAATTTTACATACATAAATTTGTGAGATTTTAAGAAGGTATAGATTCAAAAAATGTATTCAAATGTAGTTCGATTTGAATGGAAAGTCAGGACTCAAATACCGGCTTTTTGTACTGAAGAGGTTTTTTTCTTTATGTTTTCTCATTCTTCCTCCACGTGAATGAGGGTATATTTAGATTTAGGGTCATGCACCAACTCATATTTATCTAAGTTTTGAATGTGATTAACGACGTGTGATTGTCAGTTATTTAATAGCTATGATAGCACACTGTTGGGTGTATTAATTTGAGCTATACAGGGTTTTTGTTTGTATACAAAATATTTAAATTAATATTTAGTACGGATGTTAGCTATGGGAAGAATTGTTCTTAAAATAATTATAGAAAAACAACACCTGGGCACGAGAGTCTAGTCCTGAATCTTTGTAATATCGTTTACAATGCTCTATTACTGAGTTTTACCAGGTTTAGAATTGTGTGATATATGACCTTGGTCACAATACGAACCTGTGTATTGTGCCTTAAGTACTGTGTTAAATCTCTAAGTATGGATATGATTTCTCAACATGTACTATAGATAAGTATTTTATCACGCCAGTGATCTATAAAAAAATTATAATTTTCATTTATTGGATAGGTCATGTTTGGTTATTTTTGGTTACCAGATGCATTTATGAGCTCCCAGTAATTGAATTCGTACACATTTTAAAATAACCTGCCTCCCTTGGAAATCTAGATTTGACTTGAGCACAAAACCAAAATATTGATTGGAAATAAGCCATGCAATCTCAAGTGGTTAGTGCTCTTATGATATATTCATGAGGAAACCCACAAGACCTACACGGTCAATATGGCTGACAATAGAAAATCGTATACCTCGTTTGTATGTGGGAAATGAAAATCTAACAGAATATCTACAACACTTCAGGGTGGACGTAGGATACGCGTACTGTCCTACAAGTCACCCTGAGGTTGAGAAACATCTACAAAACACTACTATCGTCGTATATGACAATTTCAATATATTTGACCTTATCATCAATAGTTATTATAAATTATTCGATAAATATGTATAAATTTAACTATCAACTATGGGAAAATAATATAATTAAGTGATTTAACTTTATAACTAAAGGATTTTATAAAAAAAAAACTATATTTAATTACTTGCACATCCCATCATCACTAATCGTACAACCTCAATTCTTAAGATTGCATTATTTATGTACAGGATGATAGCCAAACCATAAACACTCGGTGTTAGTTTCAGATTGAGTCATGGTGGCAAAAAAAAAAATTGTTTATCTATAGTGGTGGAAACTCTATTTAAGGCAGGAGTCAGCAACCTTTTAAGCTCCGATTGACTGATAATTTCTACAAAGATCACTCATAGTTTTTATAATTTATTTATACTTTTTTTCTGTAAAATCTATATTTATAGCTTAAATTTAATATTTTCTTAAGTAAGTATGTCACCTTCATTATAGAAAAAATTATAAAATGAATTAAAATATTTTCCTAATATTTTTTAAAATTTTGTTGGAAAATTACTAGTTAGTACCTAATAAAGATTTTTTGGTAATTCTCTGCTTAATTGTAAGTAGGGCCTACTTGATATTTTATCTGAAAGTATTTGATATATTTGATTCTAGTAGACCCAAGGGTTGACTTTTAATAACAATGTAATTATCTTACGCACGCGAATAAAAAGTACCTCCAGATTGAGTAGTAGATCGTTATCGACATGTTGGCCACACCTGGTCTAAAGCATCGGTCTCAGAATCGAGCTAGTTGCTGATGTCAGGATTTTTGAGAATGGAATCTCATCCGATTGCAAAGATTATATTTTACCTCATATTGAGTATCACCGTGTGTTTTTATATCCTTTCTCCTGCGCTGATGCATGTGCACTTTCACTCTAATACCATTTTCAACATTTCACTTTAAAATAGTCCTCAGTATTAAAAGTAATAAATAATATTTTCAATGTAATTACTAAAAATGATAATACATTTGTTTTCTAAGACTTAAAGCACCTATGTGGTCTAGTGGCTACAGATCCTCTCTACAGATCCAGAGGACCAAGATTCAATCCTCAGCGCTTACAAAATGTATCTGTGAAGCGGTGGGTCTGAAAAAGGGGTTTAACTCCGCCTAGTGAGGGCAAATGAGGAGCTACTAGAATAAAAAAGTAGTAGATCTGATTTAAGAAACTGAAATAAACGGCCAGAGGTTTCATTGTACTGATGACATGACACCTTTTATCTGCAAATTGTGGCACAATCATTTACAGTGGCACAAGCTGCTCACTCTGTATAGTTCTTTTGCGGGCTTACACAAGTTTGAAATGCACCACGTCCTACTAAACAAATATATACATAATAAATTAATTTAAGGAATTGTGGGTTAAAGAGCATATGTGTCTTCATTTGCACTGTAGGAGATTGGAAATCCTAAAACTAGAGACATCCCATCAAACGCAACCGATATTTTAGCTATGATATTGGCCTCAACCAGAACACCAGACATTATGAGACCTAAACTTTTACCACGTGCCCTTCAGTTCATCTAAAGCCCTTTATTTCTGTTTTTTTTATACCAGTGACAGATATAAACTAAATAGCTTACTCCACTAATTTGTCCTTTCCTTAAATATATATATAGAATGTAGAACTTTTAGTATGTAAAAGTTTCAAAAGATTTTTTTACTCACTAAAAGGTTGACTGCTAGTATAGAAAGTTAGAAAGCCACCATTCATACACACTTTTTCCGAACGCCTTTCCTTTCCCTACTCAGAAGGCGAAGAGTGTTCATTTGTTTTTGGTAGTGTGCTGTGAGCCCACTTCACAAAGTGTCACTGCTGTAACCATACCCTACAATGAGTGTATATAATGGGAGCTTTTTTTGTTGTTGTTGCCCCTTCAGGGGTAAGTGCCCATTCTTTGTACCCCTGTCTCATAAAACGTTCAACCGCAGTGTCACAGAAGCTATGGACCTATCTCCCTCTCTTGCTTGCTCAACCCTTTCTACCCCTTCAGCAGACTCATTTTTGACACACACACACACACAGACAAAACCACGCACAAAACAAACAAAAATGCAGGAAACCACCATTTCATAGCTAAAAGTTTTTTTCAACTCCTCCTATCCCTATTATATTCCACAACATCCTATACAGTATAATATGTGTATCATACTAAAGGTTTCAACACCGTAAATTAATAGTGAACCTCATAAATTTATATTCTTGCTAGCATGTTTTGTTACTTTTCTTCCTCCATCAAGAGCTAGTTCGGGGTTTTTTGTTGTTATTTTGTGCAAGAGTAGAGAGAAATAAAATATGTACATGGAGGAGTGGAGGAGTGGAGGGAAGAGAAGGGGAAGTTACAGGGACTGGACAAGTTATATTTATGACGCAGGAAATGTAACACTTTTTTAAAAGTTCAAATACTTTTTTATTTTTGTTCAAGTTTGATAATTAATTAAAACATTTGAAAGGATTTTGATTAGACTAGTTATAGAATAAATCAAATAACTGTGGTTATTAAACCATTCAAATGAAATCCATACACAGCTAAGGAAATATGATAACCAGATTAAATCCATTTGAAATAAAAACAATTCCCTTAATTTGGTAGTAAATTCTTTCGGAGCAAACCTGAAAAAGCTAGGCATACCAAGGAAATCCTTCTTAACCAAAATAAACCATATAAAAATATAAATAATGTTTGAGCTATTGATGAAGAGCATTACAGGGGATTTATTTTACCGCACATCATAATATTTAAACAAGTTTTTGAAAGTTTTTTTTTAATTAATTAAAATTCATATCTAAAAAATTATATAGTAGAATATCTAATTTATACTTAAACACAATCTAAGTACAAGTTACATTTTAGGCTTACTATATTATATTGTTTTCGTAAATGTTTATATATAACTAGTAGGCGTATTTTTGGTTGAGTCCTAATTTTCAATTCATATCTCAAATATTCACAAAATTGCTATGAAGCTTAAAATTAGTGTCGTCACTCAAACAGTTATGATTTATTTTTGGTAGTATTCTTTCATTGGCACTAAAGATATTAAAATAATAATTGTGTCATTAGACTATTCAACTTATAGTAAGGGGTGAAATATTACTCAATATGCAGCTTTTAATTAATATTTTGGTATCTAAATCACTTTACAATATAAACAATATACAATATAAACTATCCTTAATTACTCACCCTTAAGACTCTAAATTAATAGTACTTGTATAAAGTATGATAATCAAATAGTTTTATGGTTGATTATTGCAATATACAAATTGATGGATTCACCGTACTGTCAAGCTTGTCTAATTTGGCAATGAGGTGGTGCTGTGGGTGTAAATTCTAGTTTGGTGTACTTACTATAAATCATGACATCTTATCTTACACTAGTAGTGTAATAAAATGTTATTTGCCTGGTTGGACAAAGGAATACAGTGAAACAAATTAATATCGATATTTCTAGATGAATAAAACACCTAGTCAACTGGTTTTCTGATTACTGTCGGTCACCGAGGCATTCATATATTCTCTGGTTAATCTATTGCTATAGTTTCAAAATAAACGATGAACTTGTAAACCCACTATACTGTCGATTGTCTACCGTGTCATTTATACACGTTAATATTTAAGCAGAAATTCATATTATAAAATTATGACGGTCATCAAGTATTGTTCTCAAAGAGTTATAAGGGTTTTAAACCATAATAATGTGTATGAGCTACACCAGTCTGTAGATGAGTTTTTGAAAGTATTAGCCAGTACTAATGGACGTTATGTGACGTCATAATGTACTAATCGTGTACCCTTTTCATAGAGGCTATCTCCATGCCCCGACGAGGCGAGAAGATGATGGAAGTGAATATAACGTGGTAGAGCCGATGAATACTCTATTTCCCCTTTCGAGAAAATCTCCCTAATGCCAGTCAGCAATTGGGCCTGGGACATATATTTCAACAACCAGAGCCCTGACCACAATACCACGGTTCCCGTTTCACTATACTATTAATATACTAAATTGTCCAGTAATTGTAACACTCCCAACTAAATGTTGTGATATCTCGACTTGTATTGTATCCAATGGTTGTGGCTAATATAAGCCGGAAGCTTGAGAGGGGTACAATGTAACCTGATTATTTAATGCAATTCAAGATGGCGTGGAACTGAAAAAACGGGGAGTCTTCAGATTGTTGTGTATCTGAGGTGATAGCCAAGGTTAATCCGTCAGCCATGGTCAGGGACATGTAGAAAGCGTTCATTTCTAATATTTATGATGGCCGATGTAAATAATATCTTTAGGACTTTACCCCTAGAACAATGTCGCATTAACAGTTTTTGGTGGACCTTAACCCCATTAACAAATATCAGAAGTGGTTCTTCCATTGTAATCACTACCATTCTTAAGACACACTGATTATGTTAAAACCTGCCTCGGTGGTGTAGTTTGCCAACACGCTAGTTTCGTGATGAGACAGACTACCGAGGACGGGGAGATTGAGGTTCAAATCTCGGTCGGGTGAACTGGAGGAAGTTTTTCCTAAATTGTTTTCATTCTCCCTCCCCACAAATGTGGGTTCACTTCCTCTAAATTCAATCTTACCCATTCCTAATACTTTAGCGTTGTTAGTACTTAAGCGTATAAGCCGAACGGGTACTTAGTTGCCCAAACTTCCAGAAAACAGCACATTTGTCTTTTTTTCTTATTTGGAGTAACAGAATTCGGAGAAACCTTGTTTAGTGTGTCATAATCGGATTATGAATCACTCATTTTCATCCGAAGATTCAATGCTGAAAAGAAATAAAATCTTATAACTACATACCCACCATAAGCGAATAGAAATTTATACTTATACCTTTTATATTAAAACCTTCACGAAAATGTATTCTGAAGGAACAGAAAAAACTATATTTCAGCTCAATTTACAAAGTTTACAAACAAAATTATCTAAATAAATAGTACCAAACAAAAAAAAAATCTATAACGTACGAACAAAAGAAGAAAAAGTGGATGCTAATTTCATAAAATATATTATTTATTATATAATAGGAAACTTGAAAGTTAAATAAAAGCGTGATAAAAGATAATCTATTCAATCTCATAGAAGCACATTCATATAACCAAAACGAAACCTTAAATAACAGAGTACAAGCGAAAAGAAAACTATAATATAACATTATGTTTACGTAATTATTGAAAACAGCAATGAAACCACTGAAACAAATAACATAGTATATAAACTTACCTTCAAACCATAGGTTTCTGGCTATTTATCGAATAATTGGCGCACAAGAACAGGACTCTACGTGTTGGTTTCACTCTTTCTGTGACTGAGCCGAACCGTGGCAGAGATAAGAGACAGTCGGCGCGGCAACAGCGGAATAGAAGGAGACAGCGTGATATCTCTATCGCGCTTTTCTCAGTACATCTCTGCCTCCGCTTATGTATGTGGTACTTATATTGAATGCGTCGAATGATGGTATATAACATAACCGTGTGGGAAAGGAGTTTATATTTTTTGGGGCCGAAGTCTGAACCACCTAAAATCGGGACATTTGGTGTCCCGATCATGGGTAAATCGGGACGTGTCCATGGGTCCATGGAAATTGGGACACCTGGAAACGCTAATCCTTGACGTCCAAGGTATCCTGAAACATGGGTAGAAAATGGAGTTGCCTAAGTCAAACAAATCTAAAAATTTCATCAAATTTACAAAATATCTCATTTAAACGACAAATTAGATTTACTTTTTTTTTAGCACCAAGTTTCACTACTCGTTCGGGTTATAAACTCATACAGTAATTATGCCAATATTCTCAAAGATTGGGAAGGTTAAATGTATAGTAAGTGTAGGTGCATTTGCGTAGAGGGCGAGTGGAAAACCATTTTGGAAAACTAACCTCAGTACACCCGACAGAGATTCTAGCTTCAAATCTCCCTGTCATTAACAGTCTAATCTACTGTGAGAGTAGCGCGTTAGACCATGCGGTCAAAAAATCGAGTTCTTACACAAACTGCTTATGGTAAAATATTTAAAAAAATATATTTAAGTTGTTTTTCCATAAATATTCAGTAATTAGTTGCAACGGATAATGAAAACAAATTTTAAATTAATAAACTATTATGTTTTTACTAACCCATCAGACCTAACATATTCATAAAAAATTGATTAGTCTAAAAATATGTCTCATTAAGTCTATTTTTAAGAAACTACCAATAGTTTAAGAGTTTGGTATTAAATTGGATGAACGTTAAACTATTATTATTATTATTTCAAATTCTAAGAATAGCTAAGAATGATCAAAGACAATGCATTTTTGTTTATTTAGTGGTTCTAATCTTTGTTACATATTATATATATATAATATATTATATTATTATATTATATATATAATATATTATATTATTATATTATATATATAATATATTATATTATTATATTATATTAAAAACTCGAAATCTCACTGCAGCACTTACAAAAGTACGTCATCTATTCCTATCTTGAATTAGCTCTATGTAGTCCACCTCATTACACCCTATATCTTTCAGGTTCATCCTAATGCTATCCTCCAATCTTCGTCTAAGTTTTACCAATGGTATCTTCCAATTGGTTTGTCAATCAAGGCCCTGAATACGGCTCTAGATTATTCCATTCGCGCTGCATGACCTCCCTGCCCACCGTAATCTACGAAACTTGATGAACCTAACAATGTCTCGTGATGATTACAGGGTATGTATTATTATTATTATTAGCACCGCTACTAACCCATTCGGGTTATACGCACTTAAGCTAATGTGTAATGGTGGGGTGATTGTGAGATGAAATGAAGGACCTACAGTTTAACGTGGAATCCGAACCACGGTGGAGGCCTGGCAAGGAAGGGTTTGGTAATCAGATAAATCTTTGCCGGGACCGAGGATTGAACCCCGGCCACCAGTATAGAAGTCTGACACCTTACCCCAAGACCAACAGGTCACCGATTACAGGGTATGTAACTCATCAATATATACTCTCCTACTTTCCTCAGTATCCTCATCCCTTTTTGCACCAAATATATTCCTAAACATTCTGTTATCCAACATCTTATATATATATATATTTTTTTTTTCGTCGTTTAAGGTAAAAGACCAAGTTTCACACCCATAGAAAACAAACAACCTGTATAATTATTGTTTGTATATTCAGAGTTTTACACCCCTTGAATGAAGGTGAGATGAAAACAACTTACAAATTGGGTAGTAGCATGAATCTCCCGAATGTGCTATTTTCATACTTTCAAATATAATATCGTTATTTCTAGTTATATAGCATTGTTCCGAAACATTTATACTCACTAACATTGTCAAATGAAGTGTTGTTCGAAGTAATCTCTAAATTACGGTCCCCAACCTTTGTTTTCTGTATGATAATATATTAAGTATTTTCATCGTTAATTTTTAAACCTATTTTCTTACTAGCCTCTAGTAAAATGTCTGCATTTCTTGCAACACTTGCCTTACTATTTCCAAACAAAGCTAAATCATTTGTATATCCTATCAACAGCACTTCACCATTTAATGCCAACTCTTCCCTTCTATCTTGCGTTAGCCTAGTAGCTTACTCTAATGATAGATCAACTTAAACGTGATGAAGAAATGCTTCTCCTTGTTTCAACCTATTATATACTTTGAAAGTAACTATCTGATGTAGGTGACCTGGTGGTCTAGGGGTAAGGTGTCAAACTTATATGCTGGCGGCCGGGGTTCAATCCTCGGTCCCGGCAAAGATTTATCAAATTACTAAACCCTTCCCTCACCTCTGACAAGACATCTTGTGAATGTGAGGAATGCCAGGCCTCCACCGTGGTTCGGATTCCACGTTAAACTGATAGGTCCTTCATTTCATCTCACATTCACCCTACCATTGCATATTAGCGTAAGTGTGTATAAACCGAACGGGTAGTAGGACGCAGTGCTAGTAATAATAATAATAATAATAACTATCTGATAAGTTAAATCCGACCCGTAACCTCTTACACGTATCTGTCAAACACATTTAAATTAGCTTGACAAGTTACTAAAATTTAACATACTTTATTTATTCGGAGTTGTATGCCTTTTTATAATATGTTTATAATAAATGAACAATCATGTTTTATTCCCTTTTTATTTTTAATATTTGCATTATAGTAAAAATCTGATCCGTTGTTGATCTATTTCATCGAAATAAACTTTGATTATCCCCAAATGTTTAATCTGCATATGGATATATATATATATATATATATATACATTTGTTGTTTGCTTTAGTAATATCTTAACATATATATATATATAATTTTTCTTTGCTTTAGTAATCTATAAATTAGCTTTGTTACTAATTTTATAATATAAAAATTAAACCATAGGGAATTGTAACCAACTCTTAAATAATGTTTGAATATTAATCCTTATTTGGTTCAAGTTGTGATATATAATATAAAAGTAGGCTGACTAATACACAATGTCAAAATAGTGATATAACATAAAAATAGTTTAAAAGATTATATTTATTTTGAAGATTTAGTTATAAATTCTCTATTAACACAAAATACTTTGAACTCTTGACAGATAATGCTAATAAAAATTAAAGAAGTGTGTCACAGCATAAATAAATAGTTGTTAATGGTTTATAATTGAATTTAATAAACATTGTGTCAGCATATTTTTACCGTGTTTATTCTGTTTAGATAATTTTTACCACATTTACTCTTGTTACCCATTTTACCTCTTCTACCCATTTCTCCCTTTTTGACATATTTGTACATCATTAAACTTTTTACTTTTTTACAATAAAATAATACCTTTTTG
This sequence comes from Timema douglasi, assembly GCA_901482245.1. NCBI lineage: Eukaryota > Metazoa > Arthropoda > Insecta > Phasmatodea > Timematidae > Timema > Timema douglasi. The sequence continues at coordinate 287,977 of CABEEJ010000260.1, forward strand.
ACCTTCTTTACATTTATGCAATTTTTTATTCTTTTTACCCTTTTAAATCCTCTTTGCCCTTTTAACTTTTTCCATCTCTTTTTAATCTTATAAATTTCGTTTATATCTAAAAATTTTAATATATATACACTTTTTATTTTGATTAGATATACTGTTTTCTCTTTTTACTATTTTTACCCTTTTCCTTGTTTGTACTTTTTTATTTATTTTGACCTTTTTGACATTGTTGACATTCTGGTCCTTTTGGACCTCTTTGTAATTTTTCTCCTTTTATTATTATGTCCTGTTTTGATTAAATTTGTCTTTTTCCCGATTTTGACCTTTATTTCTTTATTGAAATGTTTACACAATTTTACGTAAATAACCGACTAAAGCTCAGATAAATATTTTAGGGTAAGATGGTAAGAGCTTTAAAAAAAGTGTTATAAGGTGTAAGAAGTTCAAAAAGGTCATTAAGAGAAAAACAAGTAAAAAATATATATAATGAATTTTTTAATGAGTAAAATGGGTAAGTAAAAGGTTATGAGGGGTTTATAATTGAAAGTTTTAAAAGGTTGTAAAAGGTATAGGACCCTATATATATATATATATATATAGGACCCTATATATATATATATATATATATATATATATATATATATA
>CABEEJ010000260.1:292685-308109 GCA_901482245.1 Timema douglasi
GTGTAACCCCCACCGCAGCCATCCCCATCTCACACACACACACACACACACACACACACACACAAAATCCTAGGACGAATAACCCTTTCACCTCCTTTCACCAGAAAAGTCTTACATTTATTGCTCAACATGAATAAAGTAAAACCACAAGGAATAATCTACAATTTATTATATTTTTGGAATTTGATTTCTTCTTTTAAACATTGAAATCAAACTATAAAATAATAGAATAATAATTTTGGGAATTTTTCAAGGAAGCAGAGTGATAAGACAAGAAGATCAACTAAAGGTCCTAGGATTCCTTGAAAGTCAAAAATCTATAAATCTTTTTAGAAATTTAGACAGCACCCTTAGAACTTAAACTATAATTGTTTAATACTATCCAGTTGTTTTTAACATAGATTTTATTCATAAATCATATTGAAAATTTGTATATGCTTTTAGTGAAATTTTTATCAATCATATCCACTATAGTACATTTCAAAGGAGCTAAATTAATATAAAGTACGGAAAAAACATGGTGCTATATGCTTTTTTTCACCAAAACTGAAATTCGTAACAAATATTTTGATTTCTCTAAAAATCCTAGAATTTATTTTTTATTGGCACTTATATTAACTATCACTTTTTATCATTCACTAGATTTTATTTTCCCACACATATCTCATTTAAGAACAGTAATTATTATGATTGTAATAGTTCCAGAATTCCTTCCAGATAAATATATTGAATTGGTTTTATTTATATAGTTTAGTAGGTATTAAATAAACCAGTGTTTCCCAAAGTATTTGATTGAAGTACATAATAAATCAAGCTGTCAGCTCAATTTAACTTATGTGATTGTTTTGAAATTAAGTATGGATAAATATTAGTAGATTTGTTGGGCCTTTATAACGAATACGAATATCTTTGGGTTCTATTAAACTAACTGTTGATAAGCTGGCAAAAGCACTTGATAGGACCACATGTTTCATTCTAATATTAAAATCTTCAGCTACGAACAAAAGTAAGTGGTGACATTTTTGAGCTTTGAGGCATACTAAATTTAGTAGACACGTCAGGCATTTGTTGATTTAGAAGTTATTACTTAAAACATATAATTTTTAAGTACACAACATTATACTTTTTGAACTTCATTCAATTAATAATAACCACTTAAATTACCCGTTTTCACAATTAATACTAATATAACAAACATATCGTGTATCATGAACATGAAGTCCGTGGGCCACCTTTGGGAGCCCCTGGTATAATCACAAGTCTATATATACCATATTACGACTCCTTAACCAACCTAGCAATGGGTAACCTCACCAAAACGTAATCACACAGCTTAAGGTGAAGAAATATCACAAAGTGGATAATGCAAGACATTTCTACATTAACACTGAGAAACTTATACAGACTTAGGCCTTCTCTGCATTTTCACAAAAAAGATATATATATTTTGTAATTGTTCCAAAAATAAGGTCCTCCGCACACGGAGCGACACAGAAGAGACAAAAACGTCTCAGTGATTTGAGTGGCGAACATGTTGAGTACCATTTGGAGACGAGCTACCGCACTCAGAGCTACCCCTAAGTGACGGCTTTGTCAGTCGTCTCATGTTATTTTCTCTTGTTCGTGTTCGCCTTTCGTTTTATTTGTTTTCGTCATAATGTCAAGTAGTGCATCTACTGACGAAGAAGACATATTATAATACCACTATTATCGATTTTGATTACTTAGAGGGGAAAATAGAATAATATGGTATCGTTCATATATAGAGAGAAATATCAACTGCAGACTATTCGTTGCTCCCAAAGAGCTGAAACAAACTGATTCAAAATTCATTGCCTTCTATAGAATCTCCAAATCATCCTACATTGAACTGTTGGAAATAGTTTCCCCTTCCATATCACGAACGAACACAAATATTAGAGAATTCGTCAGTGCAAAAGAAAGAATATTAATCACGCTTAGGTAAGCTCTTTCATTTATTTTAAGTAATTATTTTTATTAGTACATATTGTAAATATCTTTGATAACTTAACTATGTGTGTGAGAGTGAGAGAGATAGAGAGAGAAAGGGTGATGGGGAGGGAAGTGGTCGAACATTAAAAATGCTATTGATTATCTTTAATGAACTAAACTTGATTAAACATAATATAGAAAATAAGTTCAAGTGTAGGTGTTAATTACTGAGATATAATTATCAGTTTCATAATCGGTTGGGTTTTGTGTCATTGCTGTCCTTATTGCTTCATAGTAAGCACTTACAGAAGAGGGATGGATTACTGGAAATTCTGTGGGTGACGTATGTGAAGTAAGATGCTGTGTCTCATCAGTGAGTGGCAGTGAATCCAACTAAAACACAGATGATGGAGAAACCAAAGATCTGAAGTTGGTGGATGGGGCCTGTTCCATTCTTTAATCAATGCTGTAGAGATCGATGTTTGAATGTTTTTATTTGCTGGTACTTCATTTCTTCCAGTTCTGGCAACAGGCTTAAAAGGAACCATTCAAAAGCCTTCATTCTCTTATTTTTTGGAGTACTAAAATTGCCCTTTAAATCCTTCAAATAGGCTAATCAACAGAGGAGTGTTATATATCACTGTTTGTAGTGCCACGTTTTTGTTTGCCAGTATTTGTTAGTAGTAGCCCCAAAACCGTTATTGACTCATGTATTAGCACACTTTGAGAGTATTCACGGTGTACAGGTTGTAACGGTGGTACTGGAGCTGGTATGTGTGTGTTGAGTTGTTGTTAATGGCAGCTGCAGTAGTGATTGTGATGCTGGAGGTACTTGAGAGTTTCTCCTTTCCTGGTAAACCACCTATTGTTCAGTTTGATGAATTCCTGGAATATTTCCAGGTATAATTGAAGTAGCTCCCTTGATGAAGGTGATGCAACCCAATATGATTCCCCTTGATCAGATTCAATCTAACACTAAAGGTGGGATCCGTCTAGTGAAAACGAGAGATACTACAGACAGAACGGGGCCACCAGGATCAGTTCAACTGACCCGTATCTGTGGACTGAGAACAACCACCCCATTTTTATAAATTAGTTTTAGGCTGATTCATAGTTATATCTGTTTTAAGTCATAAACACAGGCATTGTTTAAAATGTAAATATGTTAAGTAAATTAAGTTATATAATATAGTTAAGTCATTTAATTTCTTAAGTAATTAATGATTATGTGACATGTATTTGTAATATTAACACTCCCGTGCACTATGTCTTGGTGGGTGCGGAAATCACACTTAAATTGAAGTTCGTGATCAATGGTAGAATATTCTGTTTAATCATTCTATTAAAAACAGTTATATTAACTCGTCACTTGTTTATTACTATGTTTCATTATTCTTGAGTATGCACCAACATTTTGCTTCTTTACAAGGCTCCTATATTCTTTGAAACCTCCTCTAGGGTATGCGTTAGTGGCTGCTTCCTCGACACTTCTCCACTTCACCTTTTCCATTTCACCTGCTCACTCGGCTCTCCTTTCTCCCACTCCATGGGAGTTTGCACCAGTACTCCTGCAAGAGTATTACCTGAGTATTCCACCCCCTAACGAACAAAACACCATCATCATCCAACACGCCCCGGTAACTTCTTATCACGTGATGCCACCTATCATTGCTAAGATCTCAATAGTATCGCGACCTTAGCAAAGGGTAGGGTGAACTGCATTGCTTCCGACAAGTAACATGGCTTTGTCCTTTTTGATCTGGAACCACTTGGATCGGGTTCCAGGTTTCAGACAGACGCGGACCGCTAATGTTTCCACTTGTCCTTGCATTCACTTGCTTAAACGAAACATGATATATGTATTAGTTGAAAGGAATAAAACAAAAGGAAAAATATAAACTATATATTTAATATAATATATTATTTATCATTGAAATATAAAATTTAATATATAATTTTTATAATAACTCTTCTTCCACAAATACTTGGCTAATGGCTGTACATTCGCGTCACTTTCATTCTACTTCGCCAGAGGTGAAACCCCAGTTGTACTCACTGTGGCAAAGCCTACAAAGATATTCTGGGAAATGCTGAACGAAATTTATATGCCAGTACCAAAAGGAGAACAATGTAAAATTATTGATGAACGTTATAACACATTATGGAATCTTCCAAATTGTATAAAAGCTTTGGACGGTAAACAAATCCGCAATGAAAAATTTGCAAATTCCAGTTCAAGTAATTTTAATTACAAATCGTGTCATTCTCTCATCCTATTGGCATATTGTGACGCCAATGGCTTGTTCACAAAGGTCGAAACCAGTTACATTGGAAGGAGCAATGACGGGGTATATTTAGTGCCTCAGAATTCAAATTAATATTGGATTTCACACGTGGAGATTGACATTCTATCAACCTTCTAGACTACCATATGATGAGAATTACTGTGCTTTTCCTATAATTTTGTGGGAGACGAATCATTCCCACAATAACACTAGCTAATGAGACCGTACTCAAAAATAATTATTGATAATGTTAAGAAGATCTTCAACTACAGTTTAAGCCGTGGAAGAAAAGCTATTGAATATACAGTACATTTTAAATGATGGCCGAGAAGTTTCAACTTTTATATAGCCTCGTACTTTCCCGAGATCCAGAAAAAGTCAATACTATCGTTAAAGCTTCATATATTCTCCACAATTGTGTTCACAAAAGAGATGTAGTTCACTACATTTCGAGACAGTTTGAAGAAAATTTTGAAAGTACTACAAACAATAGTTCTGTTATACCATATGAACAAAATAATATAATTAATTATCAGTCTACAACAACTGCTTTAAGAAATTACTTTGCGATTCACTACCTTACTCTACGGGCTTCACTGACCTGCAAGTGGAAAAATTGCATAACCTAGTATTGTGTAATAAAGTTGTGCTTTGTTGTGTTGTGTAGTGTAGAGTTATATTGTACTATTGTGTAGACAACGCCAGATATTAAATTTTTTATAAAAGTGTGACAAAATAAGAATTTAATAATAAAATTAATGATAAAATGTTGATAAAATACATATTAAAATATATAGAACGCTTCTTACTTGACAAATTCACTTCCTTCCCCACTTTAAACCATGCTTTTTCTGTGAGATAAATCCGTGCCTACCTAGGTAGCTTGAAATTATAGTCAACGGGTTATTTCTTAACCCTCCCCACGAAAGTCAAGTTTAGTTTTTGCTCATTCATTATAAATAAACACTGGAGGAACAACGAGACATGGAGGTTACGTGACCTCTAGGTGACCATCTTGAAGCGTCGCTAGTTACTGGTAAAATACACGTTCGCTACCGGTCTCCATGATGCAGCACCGTATGCGGCGCAACATTAAATTACGTTTTAAGTGACTCGCATGCTACATTACGTAACTTACATGTCAATTTGAGGTGGCTCCATGTGTGGAGTGCTTTAAGGTAACTAAGTCAAATCATTTCCAAGTATACCTCAAATAGTTCTTGATGCAGAGTATGATTTCATCAAAGATTTTAAAAGATATTATTTTCTGAGGTACAGGAGCTTTAACTGGTATCATGCAGGAATGATGTGAATACGCAATGGCACCAGTAGTAATGTTATATGTCTGATTCATTGCCAGGTTATGATAACTGCAGCAAAACGTTTGATCAAGAAAGTATTAGTGAATGAAATTATGTAATAAAATAAAATAATACAGTATTATTGTAGAAGTAAGTAATTTTGTAATAGAGTAAAATTTAAAATAGTGCCTTACAATACTTTGTTATAATAAGCTTGTAATTTATGTTATTGTAAATGTTAAGCGGCATTGTAATTTTCTTTTTTTAATAAACTTTACATATATTCAATATAATTTAAATATCTATTTGATAAAATGGCTTCAATAATAATATTATGTATAAGATTTTCTATTTTTAATTATAATTTAGAAAACTATAAGATGTCGCAAACATGCAATGACGCCAGTCCTCAGAGTAATTTTTTTTTATCTTCAGTTCCAAAAGTAGTTATAACTGATGTTCAACCTCTAAGCGATATCTTAAACGTATCCTTTATGAGGAACGTTATTGTGAAATATTACAAAGGATTCAATAAACTCAACCTCGAAAGGCTCCAGACTTTTTTATTCAACATTCAATAGCACAAAGTAGCTACAGGTGGTTTATGACATTTCTACATATCTGTAAGTAAAATAAATGACTCAATGACTCAAACAAGACTAGATTTTATTTTTATTTTGTGCTCATATAATTCTTGGCATATTTTAATACAACCATAGACTATACAATACTATATCTTTATATTTTTTCATTTCATATTTAAGTCATAATAAATTGAATACAACTCGCAACATTGTTACAATGTAGAATCAAACTTTAAATTACTTCTAGAGGCTAATAGTTTTCACTAAATTACACTAAACCCCTTGTATCTTTGAGTTTCATATGCTTCACTATCCTGCATATACCACTGGTAAAATCACTTAGAGATCATCGAAGGTTACACGATATCAAGTTACAATATTTTAATACAATGGGGATGAAGAAGGTAGGAGAAAAGAAGAAAAGGCTTTACATCAAAGATACAATAATACATGATAGGACACAATCAGACATACATTTTCATTGCTTAGTCAACTATAGTTTGTAACAAAATTCTCAAAAAGAGGTACTTAATGTGTTCATAAGACTAAGCATAATAATTTGATAATTATCATACGAAACACACTCTAGATAGGAATTTCGAGCCAAATTCACAATGCCATTTTTTTTAAATAATACAATTTTCAATATTAACTTATCATTAAGCCACCATCAAATTAGTTAAATTCATTTTAATTTGTAGTAAGGAATAAGTAAGTATGAATGAATATTGTAAGGAACGTACTAGGTAGAACGAAATTGGTTGATTGATTGATACACTTCTAAGTCAGTTAACAGTACAAGTTATGAAAAAAGGGGATGGTTAAATAAAAGGGAGATTACTAGAACATAAAAAGTTATATGTTAAGACAATTAACAATATTTTTAATTGATTTAGTATATATATCCATTTATGTTTTAATAATCAATCAAACAACCAATTTCGTTCTACCAAGTACGTTCCTTACAATATTCATTCACCATCAAATTAGTTTTGTTATAAAAACGAAGACACATGCCCATTTAGAACAAAATTGCTCTATACATTTTTGTAAAATTTCAAATTTTAAAAATCAGTTCTTTGTAAGCTATCTTTAAATTTGGGGTTAGAATAAAATCCATGATTTGGCCTCGTGTAATAAATACATACCATAGATATATACATTTTTAATGAAATCCATTAAACTGTTTCGGCTATATCCACAGTTACAGACAGAGGGACATACAGACAAATATGGAGAAAGGACGAATTGTAAGAACAACTTTTTTTAGTTTAAGGGTGTGATCGTGCCTATCGCCCTTTGATTTTATGACTTATTTAGTTTTTGTTAGGTTCTATTAAGAGATGAGTCTGATATTACAACTAGGCACCTTGCCGACATAGTATTAGGAATTGTGTCGTTGCCATTGACTGTCTGAGATAGTGGCTGACAGTTACGTTCTGTACTCCATTATTTCCTTTGTCCGGAATCCTGGGTGATATCCAATCGAGTCAACTCTAACCTGAGCTAGTGCTACTCATGGCACACACAAACACAGCCTCTTACACATCTACGGCAACTGCACAAGAACAATTTTCTTAATGAACATATTACAAACCAACTGTCATAATAAACTATCACAACCAACTCTCATAAGCAACTGGCATAAACACTGTTATTCTCTACTAGCACTCATGTGCCCAAGACATTCAATCACTAAATGGACTCATCTTGAACAATACACTCTGACAACTGCCAAAAGCTATCTAATGCTCATATTTAGCAGATCTAGAATCGAGTCCACGGCCATCATGGAATTTACTCACATTCTCTTCTCAGTGATCGATAAAATGGCATCTGTGTCACACCACACCGTCTCAAACTACTGAAAGAGCGGTTCATGCAGCTGCGCATCTGGCATCAGCTAATTACACAAGGGATGATACTTCCTGCCTATTCAGCCTGATACTACTCTTACTACCACCAGCTAAGTCTAATATTAAACATCCGCTCACAGGGAACTTTACAGTAAATACAATCTATGCTATGATAAATATAACTCCATTGAGAGCGTGTACTTTTTATATTGATAGCCACGCCAGTTGAGTTCCTCATTTGAATAAACTGATTTTTTTTAACCATCCTTCAGTAACTATAATATGCCTTTGTTTTATATCAAAAAACAATTCTTAACATTTCTGCTGAACTAATTTCACACTTACAAATACCCACAATTTTTTATGTGATAAATCCATACGTCTGTTCGGGATCTTAAAGGTCCCATCTAATATAATAATATAATATTAACAGATTTTTTGACGAAATTTGTCTCTACTCATTCTTCACGAAAAGAATTAGAAATTCCTATTACTGGAAGAATTTATTTTTATAAAAAATATTTCCTACTTTAACAATTTGCTACATACAAAAAGCTCTTACAATTTCAATAACTCCTCTTTTTATTTAATGAATAAAGGAGAATAATACTTTTTTCTCGGTTTCATGTAGGATAGCATTTCTAAATGGTTTGTGTCTCTTAGTTGTTGGTCGGATGGTGGGATAAGAAGAAAGATAGTCCCCCACACTCCACCTCTAATTCCTCCCTGTGCTCATACGATGGGTTTATTTGGGAAAAATAAAATAATCACATAGCTTTATTTTCTGAAGATTAGTTAGGCTTGAAAATAGCGTGTACGTAAATTATAATATAAATCAACCTTTTCAATCAACACCATTAAACTAGGGTTTACGATCAATCGAAAGGTTTAATCGGTATTTAAATAAACCATCTTAAGAACTTTGTGATATGTGAATTTTTTACTAATCTTTTAAGTGCTATCTCAACATAAATATATTTGATGTGGAAATAATTTTAACTGAGAGAGCTTGTAATCTCGCATTAAAATTGTTAGCTTAGAACAATGAAATCTATGCATACAGGAAGCATTTGATTTGATTCATAATTGAAATAACACTTTAAAACAATCTGTTATATCTATTATGGTTATTTTTTTATTAATTCCGTTATATAAAATGAAGCAAAAGAAGCTCATAAAGTTATTAATGCACGTTTAAAATATATCACTGTATACAATCCTCAATAAAATACCGCTTCTTCTGAGTTTTAATATTAAACATACATATCTAAAAATGAGTAAATATATGCACATTTCTAAAAAATTAGATACTCTATAGCTATACAAAAACTTTAATTTGATCTAACCCACATCGCTAGGCACAGTTATTGCTGTCGTCAAACACTTGACGTCTGGTCTACCAGTAATGGGGAGGTCTGAGTTTTAATCATGGATGTGTAATGTGTATACTTAGAGTGGTAATACCTACCTATTTAACCACTCTCCTTCCAAAAAATGCGCCTGCATTTCCTCTAAACTTCCCCATCCCCATACCAATTCTTTTAGTATAGATATAAATTTAGCCCAGATAGGCGGTATGGACGCTGTCCAAGAAACTAAGTTTAGTTTTAGATGTGCACTAAATAAAAAGCCTTACATTTTATAAAAAGGGTCGCTTCAAATTACAACAAAGGCCAAGCTCCTCTATTGAAGCATATGAGTGAAAAAAAACCGTCTTGTGGTATTTGTCTCATGGTCTCATTTCACCCTTTTAAGAACGAGAGGGAGACAATATGATATACACAGTGAGAGAGAAAAAGACAGAGGGAAACGGATATTGCATGGGTTGCTAGTTTCTCCACCACGGGAATGTTTGAGAAAAGGGTATAAGGAGGTCCCGTGACGTAGGATTTTGTCACCCTCTTATAACCCCCGCTGCCACCTCCAAACACTCCTTGACATGGCACTGAATTCCTTCAGAAGAACATCCTCTAGAGAAGGAACTTTCTAGGAATGTGTGGCCCGACAACAATCCAAACCATTCAATATTAGCCACACCCTATTAACGCCACACCATGTTCTGTCTAATAAACCCGGAAACCACCCACTTCAATGGACACGCGGACTTAGTGTTAATCTCATCAAGTCGTGTTTGTGGCTGATAAGGAGGTCGGAATTTTAATCCAGGTCGAGTTTGCCGAGGGCGTTTTTTTTTCTTAAATGGTTTCTATATCATCCGCCGTGAAAATACGGGTACGTTAAAACACGGAGCCTTTCTAAATACTTCCCTGTTAATTATTTTAAATTGGAAACTAGAATAGTTAGATTTTCCGGTATCTAGGAGGTCAGAGTTCCAATAAAGGTCAGATGTAATAAGGAGTATTATTCCTAAAGTAATGTATTTGTCTTTCCACAAGTGTGAGTGTATGTCCTATAAAATTCTAACTTTTTGGTTCCTTCTTTGGTAGTGCTATTAAATATGAAAATCTTAGATTGGTAGTAAGACGTGGTGAGAAAATTTGTGAATTCCCAAGTGACGTAAAGATTCTATCAATTTTATATAATTTATCTACACTAATATTATAAAGAGGAAAGATTTGTTTTTTTTTGTTTGTAATGGATAAACTCAAAGACTAATGGACCGATTTTAAAAATTCTTTCACCAATATAAAGCTACATTATCAGCGAGTAGCATAGGCTATATTTTATTTTGGAAATTTAATTTATCTACACTATAATAATATAAAGAGGAAAGATTTTATTTTTTTGTAATGGATAAACTCAAAAACTACTGGCCCGATTTTAAAAATTCTTTCACCAATATAAAGCTACATTATCAGCAAGTAACATAGGCTATATTTTATTTTGAAAATTAAATTTACTCCTCATAAAAATGTCGATAGTCACTCATATTTTATTTTAGTCTCTATGATGATTCTTCAATATGTGTGTTGAAAATAATAATGCTAGGGAGGGGGGTAAGGGGGATGGGTCTAGTATTTAATATATAGGGTAGCTTCCTAAATGAAGCCTAAGTTAAGGAAACGAAGCTTGTAAGGTTCTTCCATCCAATTAAGAGTCAAACCAAGCACACTATGGAGTAGTGAATTAAATAATTCTCTTCTGACCATTCAATGCAATGTATTAAATTAGGATATAAATTTTCTAGCCTTAAAAGAATTCTAATTATGGTAATCCTAAAATCGTTAACACTTTTATCAAGTTTCTAAGAGTTTAGATACAATTAATATAGTTTTAGTCCTTTCGAACGAGCATTTTATTTAACCTAATGAAGTATAACTTTTACTTTCTCATATAGATACAGTATTTTAGTAATGATTCAACCTCAATATTTTGATGAATGTTGACAGTTTATGCTTCCCTAATGGATTTCATTATTCTGTCTATCCCTCTCTTTATATGTTTGTCTAATCTGAAACTTAAGGATATAGTTCAAACTTGATATTCGGATACTATATATACTCTATGATCAAACTTAGAGATCAAATAGTGTTTATAATTTTATCTAAAATATTAAATATTCTCAAAGGAACGCTCAATATCAAACAGATATATTCAATATATCTTCAATATATCTGTTTGGTATTGAGCGTTCCTTTGTGAATATTTATTATACTCTTCCTTACTAATTTAATATGAATATAATTAATATTAAAATATTAAAGTTAAACTACTGGTGATTTAACTTTTTAAATTATGATTTTTCTAAAACCGATCTAAGGATTTTGTTCCAAATTGACTTCTGAGAAGTAAATTTTATTTTGGGATCATGTAAGTATAATTGACTGAAAACCGGTTTAGAAAAATGTGTATTTTTCATAAACGACTAAAATTAATTGGCTTAATGGAATTGGGCATGTAGAAGGTGTTTTATATTATTAATAGAATCTTTCCTTATTTCTTGGAAAACATTTAATTAGAGTTAATTGAAAATGTTGTCTCAAACTTATAATCTAAATGAGAAGGTAAGCATGAGTGTACACACCATTTATTTTATAAACGTACCAAATAAATCAATAATTAGCAATAACGTTTAAAACTGATGAAAAACTATAGCCAACTGACCAATCATATAGGCTTAATGTAGATTGTGACCCACTCTTAAACTAAAAACGTGAGATGAGTTATATATTAACTAAATATTTTAATTTTGCAAACATGGTTTATATACTTATTTACAAAACTATTATCTACTTATCTACTTCAACATCCTCATGGTTTAAGGCGATATTATAGCAAAAAAAACATACTCCATATGACGGGGAGATCGTGATTCAATCCTGGTTGGTTGTACTAAGGGTGTTTTTTCCTAAATGGTTTCCCACACGCTATCCACGCGAATGCGAATATATGTACTCTAAGATCAATATTTATTTTCCCTAGCCAATTAGCGTAATTATTAGTAGATATACGTATAACACAAATGGGTATTAAGACGCGGTGCGTAAAAACTACTACTCAAATGGTTCTTATGGGTAGCAGGACACACTGCGCAAAATTCAAATACTACCAACAGCTGAAGTTCATCTGATTAGGAGTAGATTACCTTATTAATAATGCTTCATAGATCATTCAAAGTTTCTATTTTAAACAATATACCAACAGACACAATTGAACGGTTTGTTTGTCCGCGAGTTAACTCCGATTCATACAAACGTCCTTCGTTTTATTCTCAAATTTTAATGCCTACAAAAAAACAGTCAAACGTCATCGTAGGCAAAGCATTCTTTCTATGACTTGTAATAAATCTTAGTTTGGGATATGTGTTTTTGAATAATATATCTATTTAAAATGCTGTCTAACCTCTCTTAAATATGTTGATCACCTTATCGCTAGCAACACATTATTTACCCTTAATACATTTGAGGTAAACTTGATTTAGCTTTAATAATAATTAAGCATTGTTGGGAGATCATAAAGTATTACTTTATACAAGATGGAATTTAGAATGACTAGTAAATTATTTATACTATTTTTAAACGGGATTTTTTTCAACTGAAAAAATATTGTTGATGTTCGTCTTCAGACACGCTACTCTTTTGAAGATAGGGAATGTAGCTATATTTCTTAATTTACATATATTTATTAAATTATAACGCATCAATTTAAAATAAACTGGACTGACAATGACGGGAAAATCGGGGTTTGAATCCCGATGGAGTGTACTGAGGGTGTTTCTCCCCCTTAAATTGTAATCTTCATTCCCTCCACAAAAATGCTGGTATTCTGCCTTTGAATTCGGAATTTCTCATCCTAAGCACACTAGAGTAGGCATATTGTCCAAATATGGCTCAGGAATTGTTGCTTGTATTTTTTTTATTAAAAATAATATACATCCTACAAAAATATAGGAACAAAAGTTTTTTTAAAAGATAATACATATTTTACTATAAACCAGGTAACCATAATTATGGAGGATGTGAGCTTATTTCTTCAAGCAATAAATTAATATATTATCATGGTAATTTAAATGATTAGTCTATAATTTAACTACCCGCCTCAGTGGCGTAGTTGGCTAACGCGCTGGTAATGTTGAGCTCAAATGCTGAGGACGGGGAGATCGAGGTTCTAATCTCGGTCGGGTGAACTGGGGGTGGTTTTTCTTAAATAGCTTTCCACTCTCCCTCCACGCAAATGCGGGTTCACTTCCTCTAATTCACCCTTCCCAATTCCTATTCCATTAGCGTAATTAGTACTTAAAGCGTGTAACCCGAACGGGTAGTAAGATGCGGTGCTAAATATTATTATTATTATAACTTAATTTCTTATGCTACCCAAAGTGTGAGGGAGAATGAATAAGAATAAAATATTAAATGAATTAGATAAAACATTATTTAGTAAAATGGACTATCTTTATTTTGAAACTTTTATTTTAGTTGAATAAAAAAAGGAGATATTTCTCATAGAGCTTTGAAACACAACAAGTAAAGAGAGAGAGAGTATTTTTTTACTGTCGCAGAAACATCTCTGTGACAGAAATATAAATAGCTCTCATTTGATGAAGATGGTTGGTCGGGAGCGAGGGTATTACTTCAAGTTTCCTTTATTAACCTACACATTTGACACTACCTCACCCTCGTAGTCTCCCTAACAATTTTCAACAATTTTCACGTCCCTTCCCTTGAAAAACTCTTAACGTGTATTTCCTACTGTGCAGTTCTCAGTAAATCTTCTCATTACTGTCTCACTTCCTTAGTGTATTATCCGAGTAACGTTTGTCACGTCTTTTGTCTTCTTACCTGTAATTATGTTATATCTTTTAAAAGTGTAACTCTGGTGGAAGACTCGTTTTACTTAATAAACTCTTATTGTTTATTTTTGTTTTCATGTTTACTACGCTTTCCTATAAAAAGGTGTATGTTATAAGTTATTTAATAATTTGAATTTTCGTGAATTTATTTTAATGGTTTTTTAAAGTTCGAAAATTAAAACTACTCAAAGGCGTGTTATAAATTTTATTTTGTATTTTAAAACTGTTGTTTGATCGAATATCTTATGGTTATGAATTATGTAGACCTATTTTACACTGGAAATTAACACTACCATGACAAAATACACCCCAGTGTATCTTTTAAAAAATATGGTCGTATTATGATTCGTGAAAGTATCAGGGCACACGAATTATAGAAATGTGAAATGGCAAATTTTCCTTCTATTTTCAAAAATAAATTTTGTTTTGGAAATTTAAATTTTTTCACCACTTTAACAAACTCCAGTTATATAAATAGAATAAATGAAACTGATATTATATACTAAGTTTAATATATTATTAAGACAGCAGTAACGTTATAAAATATGATCCAATAAAGCAATAACAGCGATTACAGAAATTTTCACTAACTTTTCTGTCTGATAGAGCGCTTGATGGTTGAATATGTCAATAGCTATGATCATTTTTATACAGTTAAATTCTAACACAACTAGGGACTTAAATCGACCTAAGATAACCAAAATAATTCCTATATGAGTAACAGAATCTTATACACCGGAGGACAAGCAGGCAATGTCACATTTTTTCCAGTTTTTTGATGATTGAGATATCAGTGCTAAAGTATTTTCAGTTAATTAATTAATAATAAACTTAATATTGTTATATGTGAATTATTGGGCTGTCTATTATTTGTCCATGAAACGCTTATAGCCTCGTCATCAATTGCAGGTATGAAAGCAACAGACCTGGTACAATGCATACGCATAGCTTGTGGCTGTGTGTCGCCTCTTGAAATGCATGCCCAGGCCAGAACCATTATCTACCATTTCTTTCCCTCCCACCGTATGTGTGTGAGTATATATATCACATAGAGAGAGAGAGTGAAACAACCGTTTTACTAATTGCTCTCATAATTCATTGTTCCGCCTGCTCTTCTGTCGTCTCTGCTCTAAACACCCCTTCGTTACGGGTAAACACCCCTACCAACTACTATCATTCTTTTTTTTTTTTTTTT
>CABEEJ010000260.1:308153-322556 GCA_901482245.1 Timema douglasi
TTTTTTTTTTTTTTTTTTACCCCACCGGTGTTGCCAAGCTAGCTGTCTATGCAACTACACATGAGTTTGAAATTTGATAAACCAGATTTAACATAGGAATGCAACAATTTTGTGTTGTCCTTAACTAACAGGAGAAATTATTGATTTACCCTGATCTTTAGACATGTTGCTTTTATGTGCCGTGTCTAGCCTTCTGTCTGGCCTACGAGCCTATCTATGATAATGGATGAGGGACAAGTAAGTTAGAATGCAGAGAAAATTGACTCAGACTTGCGTGTGGTGGGTTGGAAAATAATATAGGATCAACCATTCTTGATTTATTCGGCAGGAATTTAAACCTCACCCTTTCCATTATCAGAGCTTCAGTCTATTGCCAAAGAGCCATCCTAGATAGGCAAATTGACTATATTGTAGCTATTAACACCTTAAAAATGTTAACAAAGACAATTAATATATTTTAATATTTTTTGTCATAAAATATCTTAAAGGTTATATGAAAGTTATGACTTATCAAAAGTAATAAATAAATTGGTACGCCATTAATAATAAACTTATTAATTATAAATACACTAGTAAATTGTTTTAAAACAAGTTAACAAGAAAAGTGTATTATGTAATGATTAAAATATTTTAAGCAGTGACAGTTATAAAAATGAATGATAGAAAGGTTAATTAGGAACGTCATCTAATATAATCGTTTACGTCGTTAATTTATACTTATTTTACAGTTATTTAATATTAATCAATTTGTACTTATTTATATTATCCGGTATTTGTATCAAATCAAAAGAAAGTACAGGCATGGCCTGGATGACGCACATCTATTGATTTTTTTTAAATCTCCTAATTAATCAATTATATCGATACTTAACACATGTGTAATTTATAAACAATAACTTGAATTACAAATTCAGTACTAATAGAACATTAATACCTATTTTAATAATTTTGTGAAAGAAGTTACTTGTTATGTCAAAGCTTTCATTTTAATATGCTTCATATTGGTATTTTATATTGTTGATTATATTTGTTATAAGGTCAATCCTTAACAATCTAGTCATCTAATTAACCATTCTATAATCATTTTTATAACTATCATTGTTTGAGTAATTTTAATTATTACATAACAAACTTTCCTTGTTAACTTGTTTTCAAACAATTTACTAGAGTATAATTAATTCAACTAATAAGTTAGTTATTGATGGCATACCAATTTACCCATTACTTTTCATATAGCCTTTAAAATATTTTATGTCAACATTATTAAATGTATTATAACTACAATCTACTCAAATTGCCAATTTATCCACTAGTCAATTTGCTTATCAGCCAATCATATAACCTGCTATTGCTTAAAATATTTTATCATCACAGATTATTATTCTTTACTTGTTTATCTATTAATTTAATAATCCCAAAACATCATTATTACTGTACAATCTTACTGATGACATTTGTAAGTGTTGTTGTACCTATTTTTATTAACCCCATAATTCAGGATACATCAGGTTTTTCTTTTAATAAATCATCTTGCAATTTATTTTTCTTATTTTTATCTTGATTTAATTGACCAACAGAAGTTATACCAAACAAGTTAAGTAAATGTAGCATCCAAGTACGCTCCTTATATTATAATTTCAATAACAGTCGTTTAAACATTTATTTTTTGCATTGTTAACTATACTTATTATTTTCACTTAAATATTTGTTTCTGTGGTTGTATATAATTTTATAAGCACGTTTACAGAAGATGAAATTATGATAAAATGGCTGAACCGATTTTGACAAATGACCACTCATTTTAATATCTAGAGGTTCAGCATGTCGGTAAGAATAGTAGATTACAAAGGAAACACAATTTTCTCAGCAACTTTATTCTTTGTTTACATAACCTTGGTTTTATAATCTATATCTGTAAATAAAATATATAATTTTTATTAAAACCATAACTAAAGATTAAATAGACTCTTTATCTTTAGTTAAAATTAATAACTTAACTCGAGTGGTACGATGAAACAAATAGAAAAAATACGGTAGTGTATATACTAATCAAACTAATGATATTAGGTTGGAAAGATTAAGATTGGTTTGCATTCTTCAATTATGTTTTAATGCTACCAATTAAATTTGCTTTTATATTGATTGTATTTCAAAGTAATATTTTGTGTTTATCATTCATCTTCTGATTTAAGTATAGGTTTTTAGTGTTTATTTTTCCATATAGCATTTCAATACAAATAGGTTATCCTATGTTCCCATTTTACTATATAATTTTGAGTGGAAAATAGTTCGAGATAATGTGTTATGGACCTCATATATTAACTAGCATATACTCTCTCTCCCTCACACTATATCTCACTCCATTTCTACCACAGTCTCTCACAATCTTCTTTCTATCATAATCTCTCTCTGATACGCTTCAACACACACAAAATAGTTCCCAAACACACTATTTTTATCCTTACCTATATATTTCTCCTATATTCTCTCGCACACACAATCACTTTTCCTACTTTCTATCCATCTCTCTTTCCCTCTCTCCTACTATTTTGCCCACTCTCTTTTTCCCAAATTCACTCTTTCATTACAGCTCGGTAAAACTCACTCCCTTATTATCGCTCTATCAAACTCACTGAATCACGCCCAGCTGTGAATATACTCCCCTTGAAAAAAGAACATGCTTGCAAACCCATTAAAACTGTAATACGCTAAAATGTTGTTAAAACTTTCATAAATACAAAATACCACTACTATAACAGACAACATCATCTATGCACCAGATAACTTCATCAAATAATATATAGTAATAATGCATGGTTATGGAACCATGATTGACTATAACTGAGTAACTCCTCAGACTGTATGTATATTTTCATTGTATGTCCTATAAACGAGTACCTTGATAAAATAAACACAAAAGGCTTGACCCTCATAGATGAGCCGTATTCAGAATACTTTCGCATTGACTCCATCGAAACAGAAGGTGAAACACCAAACAAAACAGCTATAGACTATCTGCACTCTACCACCATCGGATAAGGCCAACTCCTTGCCTGCAGCTGAAATATGGTGCAATTGCTATGTTTATTCTAAAGATGATGTATATGTTGTTTGCGTTGTTGTCCATCAAATGCACCTACACTCATTGCAGTTGAAAGTGATTAAAGGAAATCCCCGGGATAGACAATATTGCACCCCAGGATTGAACTAATTTTCAGAGGTAACGATATTACATTCAACTTGAAACGACAGCAGTTACCCATTAGATCAGCTTTCGCAATGACTATCACAAAGCCCTTAGGCTCAGACATTCAAAGAAATTGCCATATATATATATATCTTAATGGGTCATCACCCATAGACACGCAAATGTTACATTAAGCCGTGTTACTTCATATAAAGATGTAAACATCAGAAATAACCTATCGCAGGTCAGAGTCATTTACCCGAACACAAGAGATTATTTACGTTAATTATTGTTTATAATAAAGTTTTAATTTACTGTATATATATTCAATCTTTGTTGTATATTTAGTTGAAAAATGTACTTGTTATTCACTTTCAGTGAAAAAAAATCAAAATATATTTGAAATTGTAATCTTTATCAAATAGGACGTGTTGCTTGATCTGGTCTGCACAGTCAGTCTTTGTCCACGCCACACTCTAAAAGTATGCTGACAATACTTTAATCGTAATGATTCAAGATTTAACTGGAAAATTCCCTATTACAATTTTCTTTATCAACGGATACTGGTTACAGCTGTTACTGCCTTTCCATAATCGTTTTAAACTATCTCTGTTGTACATACTTCTTTTCTCCCCCCAGACATTGCAAAGTTGACATCAACTGGTCAACCTCTTCTTGGTCATCCACTCTTTATTCTCTCGGGCCCTGTCCATTCCAGAAATGTTCCACTACATCTCTTTACTGCAAAACCTTTTGTGTGTTTTAACCATGTTCGTTACCTATTACTCAACTCGTATAGAATATTCTTCTCCAAGCCCATCATCTAACGAATCCCTTCGTTTTTAATTCTTTCTAATTTTAATCTCCTCCGGTTTCTTCGAAGGTATTCCATTTCTGCGGCCAAATATATGTTTCTAATTCCTTGACCTACATCACATGTTTCTGCTCTATAAAGTATTAAATTATAAGCAATTATATAATATATACCTTTCTTTGTTCCTTTTCTAATTTATTTAAACTAAAGTATGTGTTGATCTCCCCTACAGTTTTGTGTCTCTATTCAATATTTCCTTGGGTTCGTCATTGATGTTACCTGATGTATTCAGAATTAATCCCAAATATTGGTGGTTTCCACTCGATTTATGGTTTAAATGCCTAACGGTAGGTTGTCCGTTTCAGTAGGACCCACAACAAGTTATTCACATGTGCTCATAATCATAGTAAGTCAGGCTGGTCGTCGATTCCTAGTTTTTCCTTGTCATGTAGATCTAGTCATCTTGGTTTCAGTAGCTACGATCGAACCACTTGAAAAGTGTTAAAAGTGTGAAAGGGAAAAGTGGTCTTTGACCAAGTCCCAAAGTCCTACATTTTTGTGTTCATCCTATTATGGATTTATGAAAATATATTTTAAATCATGTTGGTGATAGACAACATCTCTGTTAATTACTTTTTGTGGCACTAAATGCCATGGTAAGAGTGTTACCCCATTTTATTTTTGTACTGTTTTCTTTGTAAATCAATGTTGGATAAGTTAAAGTCTTATTTGTGGGTTTCGCATTTTTTCCCCCTGAATATTGTTATTTGTAAACTCTCATATGCCTTTTCTAAATAAATAATGGGTTTCTCCATTTCTCTGTATTAGTTTCCTAGTAAGGACATAATATAAAATATATATTTTAAATTGTACGACCTGCATTACCACTTGCATTTTTGCTACGTTGACAACACTGCCATGTTATGTCTGATAACTGGAGGATATTATTTAATTTTCATTGCGATGGTTGGTTGACGTTATAAAACGCCCATGTTACATTCATGTAAAAAAGGTATCTTAAAAAAGATTTTTTTTTTTTTGAGAATATGTCACTGTGTTCACTATATAATATATATGTGAGTTCAATTATGTCACTTAATAAAACTATTGATTTAATGAACTGTCTAAGAAATCAAATTTTTCTTTAGAACATTACAATTAGTTTGGAATACTACATTTTTGTAAGACTAACATTCACGTCTAGACTTTTATTAAGAGCTGTTTAAAAAAAAGCTTGATGTGTTTAAGCGGCAGGGACCGAAACCACTGCAAGATATAATTCTAAAAAAACTTTATTCCATCTATTTGACAGTAAACGCAAACAATAAATGTAATCATGAGGGGCATACCTTAAAACTAAATTGTATTGGAAACAATTAGGAGCTTTAAGTATAAAAGCTTCGTTTTCACATTTAATTCAATTAAAAATTACTTTCGGAGAGATTTTAAAAATCCAAAACGTTATCAATTAGATATTTTTGCAATTAAAATGACGTTTAAATAATATACCATATGTATTTAAAAAATATTAAGACTACAGTATTATACATATAGCAATTTTTTACTAAAAAAAACCAATCTACTCGTATTTTCTTTAAAACATTGAACAATTCAGCTTATTGTTAATAGTTTATTACTTCTATATACCACAGCTCCTAGCTTATCTATTTTCTCAATATCTCCCCTGATTTTTAATTAAATAATTGTTTTAATAAAACAATATTAAAAGCATTCTGTTTCCAGTGAAACGATCTCTTAACCCTTTTGGTTTGAACTGAATTGTTTGGAGCAAGGAAAGCTGTTCCAGCTAGAGGTTCAATATAAGTTTGGCCTCGTGCCCACATTTCAGGCGGTTAACTTTGGTTCTTGGTATTAAATTACCTCAATGAAGGGCGCTGCCTTACACAAGACATCGGTGTGTTAGTATCGAACACCATAGATGGAGAGTTCTCAAATTTCGTATGCTCAACGTATCTCCAGTGTCCACCAATATAAGTAACTTTATGTTAACGTAAAGCTAGTAATTAGTTATATTTTTTCTAAAGAATTCACTTTAAGATTAGTATAGTTAGGGTAGTTTTAAAGTATATTGGGGACCCTTCATTTAATTGCAGCCTGCTATGAAATTTGTTTCCTGAGATGTTTTGAACAATTTTATTCTACAGAATATATACATAAAACCACCGTTTTTAAAATTACTGATTTTAAGGAAGCGTATTTAAAAAAATAGTGAGTTAAATTAATTCTGTGAAAAATATGCTAAGAATTAGTAGAGATGAAAATAATTTATAATTTTTGTTACATACTATTGTCAATGATAGACTGTTGCAAGCTTTCTTTAATTTGAAAGGGATCAATGGGGTGGATTTTTTGTTTTGTTTCATCATTTATTTAAATAAGGGATGTAAAACACATTTTGAAACCATACTTTCCAGTTCAAATTGAGACGTACCAATTACTAGCCTAACCCTGCTGTTTCCTCTTGTTTTTTATTTGATCCCTACGTGATATTAGTCTTTACGAGTTCATAGTGTTACATTTGAAATCAATGTGCTTAGAATACCGTGCCGGTAAAGGGGAGAGGGACCGACCTGTATTTTCAGATTGGTATAGCGGACCGCAGGAAATTGAATATTCCCCGTTTCATTTGCCGTTCCAAGGCACGCGAGTTTTGATATCTGTATTAATATGCAACCCGCCCGGCTTTTGGATGCAGTGATCTGCATACAGACGGGGACATTTGGACCAATGGTGAATTGATTCAAGGGATGTTTTTGAATGCGTTTTATTTCATTGAAATAGGAAGGTGTATGTTTTAAGTTTCGAAACCATATTTAATATGGGTGGGGGGAAAAAAAGCACTCCAAAGCTAGACGTTTACTAAAACACAATTTTGAGATGGTCTAATGAATTAAATTTTAGAGGAGATCTGTGTATGATAATAATATTATAATTTATTATATTATATTATATATACTTATATAATATTTAATAATAGTTCTATTAGTTTTGAGGGAATCTTCTTGCTTATTGAACCTTTAAGTAGGTGTAGTTTATTTAAACAAAAATTGCGGTTGTGGAGGTCAATAAAAACTCCCCATAAAAATATAAATTTAAAAGTAAATTGTTAAATTAAATTATTAATATATGAAGGAAGGTTGAGTGGAAGGAGACGCGAGAAAAGGGCAGTGTTTTTATGCAGTTTTGATGGAAAAATTATTATTTTTTTGACAAAATAAGTAAAATATTGATTCAGTACAAACATAGAATTTAATTTTCTTCGCATGTTGATATCAACAGTTGTTAAATATAGTTATGTCAACATGTCGCAAAATTTATTGACAGCCATTTCTCTTCATTTAAAACATTTATCATATAATGCTGCTATATTCATGACCGATATTCAACAACTGTTGATAAAAACATAGGAATAAAATTAAAATCTGTTTGTACTGAAGCAATATTTCTTTTAGTTTAGCAGAATTTTTTTTTTGCCATAAACACTGCAAAAACACTGATCTTTTTTCGAGTTCCTTTCCATCACACCTTAAGACAAACTATAAGGGATTTTCGTGTTTTGTTTATAGTGTAATAACTATAATAAATCAATATTAATATGGACCAGCATCAAACACATAAAAATACTTTATGTTAAGTCATAGCAAGAATAAAACTATTCAATATTAATTATATTATTATTTATTATTATTTAGTATCACATCTTACTACCCGTTCGGTTTATACGCTTTAAGCACTAATTACACGAATTGATTGGGAATTAGGAAGGTTGAATTAGAGGAAGTGAACCCTCATTTACCTGGAGGGAGAGTGAAAAACCTTTTAGGAAAAACTACCCCCAGTTCACCTGACCGAGATTCGAACCTTGATCTCCCCATCCTCAACAGTCGAGCTCAACACGACTAGCGCGTTAGCCAACTACAAAATATTAACTATAGCTATGAAAAATTGCGTATTGGACAATATCTTATCATCGAGGAATCGACCGGGTATAAATTCTGACACTTGAGTGTGATTTTGTAGGCCGGGGTTTAAATCTAACTGGCGACAGTATGTCAGAGTGTGGGGGAGTGGATTTAACACCTTCCTTCAAGGTGATCACCAATTCAGTTTTGAATTGTATGCACCCGTTAGGTCAATGCGCATATCTATCATAACAATATGGGTATTAGGAAGGTAAGACGTAGCTGAAACGTAACGAGATTTGCAAAGAGGTAGCGTAGGAAAACATTTAAGGAAAAACACCCCGTAAATATTTGAGCCCAAATATCCCGGTCGTCAACAAATCAAACTATATGTGACTTTATCTACTTGTACTCTACTGTTTGAGATTTTTTTAAATTATATTGACATTATGTTAGATTGTTTTGGTGTATTTAAGTCACTACCGGTGTTATAACTTAATTGTATAGAAATAATCCTAGCTTAACATTATTTTATAATTTAGCTTTCCACACAACTCAATTGAATTAGTTTATGTAAAATTAAAAAAATATTGTTTGATTGTGTGGTTTCTTCAATTTTTTAAATTTCATCTAAAATATAAAATAAAACGTTTTAAATATTCTAAAATAATAATAGTTTTAGTTTTGCTCTGAAAATCATCTATACCAAAGTTTTTATTGTCAATCATAATATGCTAATGATTTCCATTTATGTTTTAAAA
This sequence comes from Timema douglasi, assembly GCA_901482245.1. Lineage (NCBI taxonomy): Eukaryota > Metazoa > Arthropoda > Insecta > Phasmatodea > Timematidae > Timema > Timema douglasi. The sequence goes on from CABEEJ010000260.1 coordinate 316,839, forward strand.
CTTTATCTTAACATAAATATCATTAATACTGTCTAAATATACGTTTGATTCTCTTCATATCAAATCCATTACAGACGAGATATAATTATACGTCTTGCTCAGATGGACCTGCCTTTGATTGTTTGAATACTACCATGGAACCAAAATAAGCAATTACTCCAAGTGACCATCCTCCTCTCGGACATTTCTAACGCTCTGCTCTCAGCTCCATCGGTCTATTCCGCAGAATAAACCTCAAATACAGACGGTCGTTCACCACTCCCACGGTTAAACGTGGTGGTTGAGAGGTATTATTGTGAACACGTAACGTATAGTAGAGTTCATTGTAGTCTGTTGAATGCTTTCTCCTACCTACACACCCACACGCACACACACCCTTGCACACATACGCACGTTGGGTGTGTGAGTGTTTCGTGAGGGCCGGGATTTTGGAAGTGGAAAGAACAGGTCTTCCCCGTGTCCTGGTTGGAAACTGAGTAGATTTATGGGCCCTGAGAGAGTTTAATGTTTCCTCTTTCTCACTGACTTTCCCTTTCTGTGTCCATCTCTCTCTCCCTTTTTCCTTTTTTTAATAGCCTTTTTTCGCGTTTCCGAATAACCAAAATATTCTACTCTTTCTTTTTATCACTACGCACTTAACTTGTATATTTGTAACGTATTTGTTTGTTTAGTAATTATCCATTTTAAGGCATTATCACTCACTTTTAAAAAAATATTTAAACTGCCTTTGAACTCTTGTATATTTTTTTCAGCAGCATTGATGGCCACATGATCTAGGGTGTCAGTTTTGTAATATACTTATTTTCTGACATTAGGGAGGTTGAGGTTGGGTTATATGTGGATAGTTTCCTCTAAGTTGAACTTTACAATTTTCATAGTAAGAGTCAAAGAAGATAAAGAATTTACTAAATCTACCTTCACGTATTCAAAAGTCAGTTCATGCCTAACTATAAAATAATACTAATACAGAATAAAATTTGGGCTGAAAAAAGATGTTTGTATTTTCTAAACATTTCTTCATACGAAAATTAAACTATGTATAATTTAAGATTTCTCACTCCAACTCCACGCTAATACGGGTATACTCTGTGATCTATAAGCATTATTCTTTACAAATTAATCAATTAATCAAGTTTTGATGTACCACGTCTTAATACCTGTTTGTACTTACTATCCACATATTGGTTCTAATAGGGCAGGAAGTTGGAGTAATAAAGAATTTAAAGAGAATATATAGGCATTAGAGTAGAGAAAGCGTGATAAACTATTTAAGAAAAGGCTCATCAGTACACTTAGCCACAATACCCAGCTTCCACTCTCAATAAATAAAACTAGATGAAACCTATCCCCCTTGTTCACAATTACAAGGAAACTTCTTTGTGTGTAAGGCACCGTCCACAAATTCGCAATACATATTTTGTTCAAGTCCTAGCTCTCTTTAATCCATAGTAATCTTTAAGTGATCAGCCCTCTTCCAATATATTCCAATGCTCACACACTTCAAACACACGTATCCTTATAGTCAAGTAAAAATACGATATAGCCCAGGACAAATAGCAACACAAATGATTTAAAATGTAATCATGCATACATTTCTTGTGTAACGACACAGTAAAAGTTCGACAAAATTTTTGAAAATGAAATTATTCATTTTTGTGAAAACTCAAAATGACTACCAACAGTTTGTGACACATTCTTCAAAAAATAATTACTACATGTGGCACATCATTTAGGACTGTATTTCTACGGCTCATATTTTTATATGGTTTTTGGATACAATTTTTAAATGTGTTGATAATAGTATTTTTATACATTTTCAAATAGTTGGTATTTTGTGTTGTATTTCTGTCAGTACATCACTTCTTCTCAGTTTCCATGGTGCTTGTTCGTAAACAAATTTATTTATTTTTTACAGGTCAGATTGTTATGCTCATATATGTTTGGAAATAATTATGGAACATTAAACCTACATTTGTTTAATTTGCAAGAAAAGGAGGTCATTGGGTCGGTAGATGAACTAAAAGAAGCAAGAGAGAGGTGCTATTGGAATTGATCATACCAGTAAATATTCAGCGAGCACTGTGGGTTTTGGCAATGTAAGCTTGTTCAGATTATAATACTGCTATGCAGGATTTAACTAATGCTTGATACTCTACAAGTGAACAACATAAAGAGATGCATTAGTCAAGACTTTTCCAAGACAGAAGAGATGGTGCTAAACTCCTAAAAATTATTTATCATTTCTCACTATTCAAATTAGAAACACCTCTGAGAAATATAGTCACTAGTTTCACGAATTACGGGAATATTGTGAACGTTTACAATTTTTTACTCTATAGGGAGCATTAGTTGACAAATTTCAGGAAAAAACATGTTAATTCTTTTATTTATAAGATTCAAACAATGGTGTCATATGAAAATTTTAATACATTTTGGATTCGATAACAACATCAGGATTGATAATGGACTTCTGTTTCAACGCCAATTCAGGTAGCAAGCCTAGGTGTAGTAGCCAATTCAGGTAGCAAGCCTAGGTGTAGTAGGTCTTGAAGAGACAATAAAATATAAGCTTTGATCTTATATACTTGACCATTTTGAGTCACCTATAGTTTTCAGAATGACTCAGAAGTCTAGTTAGCACTATTACAAATTGGTAAGGAAGTCTGCAGATACTTATTTTTTCTTCACGCTTTCACTGGATGCGATTCGACCTCACACTTTTATGGAATTGGAAAGTAAACTTCATTCAAGATGCTTATGACCAGCACTGAACTTCAAGGGAAGTAGAATTTTTTTGTGTTCCAGAGATAACCCAAAACGAATTTGAAGATTCGGGGAGAAAATCTGTAATGTATGGGGCGATTAATCAAGAAATGTTTGAAGATCTGCGTTGCCAAGAATTTAAGGAAAAGTTGCAACTTCAAAATCCTGTGTTAATCCTCAGCAGTTAACACCAACAGCTTCTGCCATAAAATATCGTGCATTTGAAGCTGTTTCCAAATTCAGCAATGGTTGAGAAATGATGCAGGAGATGCTTGCTCTTGAGGATTGCTGGGTAAAAATAATGAATATTTCCCCAAACCCAGTGATTAGCCTACGGCAGCAAGGTCTTTGCTGTTATTTATTAGATGCAAGAAAATGAGCTTGCCATGTACCGATGTATGTGAATCCTTCCAAGAGATGGGATGTGAAAATATTCCTTGTGGTTATTCTATGAGTTATTCATACGATTGTTAAATTATAAATGAGCAACTTCAACATTTGTACTGAGTCTTATCTTACTAATATTATAAATGCGAAAGTTTGTGTGTTAGGATGTTTGTTACTCAATCACGCCAAAACTGCTGAACGGATTCAAGTGAAACTTTGTACGTTGTTAAAGTATGTCCTAGAATAACAAATAGGACTATTCACAACCTTTGATTTTACATTAATTTTACATTACTAATGTTTAAACTTTTTGTATATATAAGAGATTGTACGAGTAAATATGAATGTGATTATAATTAAAATATTACTTTACCTCACCATTTTTTAAAGTTAGTAAAGATCAGTTCAAAACAAAAACTTATGCATAAAAAATACAATTGAGATTTTATCATAAAGGTGACTTAGTATTTACGAGTTAAAACAACGAAAATTTTCTCATTTTTTCACTCTGTAGAAATATTTTGCAGGTTAGATGGTGCTGCCAGTCATTTGCTATTTTTATGATAAAAGTTCAATAGTATTTTTTTTTCGTAAGTTGATAGAGTATGTTCTGGAACAACATTACATTAATTTTACAATCCTAATGTTTAAACTTTTCGTATATAAGAGATAAGCAACATATTGTGATTTTAATTTAATTTTACGAGTAAATATGAATGTGATTATATAATAAAAATATTACTAACTTTATGTTACTTTACCTCACCATTTTTTAAAGTTATTAAAGATCAGTTCAAAACGAAAACCTACGCACCATCCAACTTTCAAAATATTTCTACAGAGCGAAATGTTGAGATAAATTTGGTTGTTTTCACGTGTAAATACTAAGTCATCTTTATAATAAAAGTTCAATAGTATTTTTTGTGCGTAAGTTTTCATTTTGAACTCTTCTTTACTAAATTCAAAAATGTTAGGTAAAGTAATTTAAAGTTAACGGATTCGAATCAAACTCTGTATGTTGGTAGAGTCCTGGAATAACGTATAGGACTATTCCCAACATTTTATTTTAAATGATAATAAATATATGATTACAATGTGATTGAAATGATGTTATTTAAGAATTAGTGCTTTAAGATTTTGTAATTAAGGTAAATAGTAATTAGTGTGACGTAGTTTCATACTAATAAATAATAAATATGATGTGATTTTAGCTATTAGTCCAAAAATATATTATTTCATTTATTTATTTATCTTATTAATTATGAAAGTAAAAATAAAAATAAATTATAATTGATAGCTTAAATAATATATATTTATTTTATTACGAAATATTTTAAAGTGAAAATTAAAATACGGCAAAATTGTTTAAAGCTATAAATGAGAAAAACGCATAAATATTAGAAGAAAAATAAAGTTTGACTTATGACCAAAACAGTTTGGTTAAAAATTAAAAGATTTTATCATCTATTGCGGGCGAAGCCGCAACGGGTAAAAGCTAGTTGTTTAAATTTTTGGAAATTTTTTTATCTTTTGTAACTTCAATAAAATATATATTTTTTAAATTTTCCCAGATCATATCTTTAAATGAAGGTAATTCATGTGAAATTTATACTAAAATGTAAAATTAGTCATGCTAAATTAGTTAAAGTATATACACCACACTCACGTTTGCCAAAAGAATAAATTATAATTACTGAGTCAATTTTAAGCCACCTTTTAAATTTTGACGTCTTACAAACCTTTTCCGGTGAAGAATTTTGTCGAATTTTTGATATGATCTAATGTACTTCTTTATAGCAATAACAATTCCAATTAGTTCTGGGAAAGGCCCCAAATTTCACTATATTTCCCTGACTAGAGATTTAGACCAAGTTAGACAGTTAGTAGCATTGTATACTACGCAATATAACGAACAAATTATCACAATCTTAAAAAACAAACAAAAAAAACTCCTAATTAAGTTTTCATCGTGTAAATACTAATTTGTTTTTTATTCATACGAGTCGCTTTACTTTTGTTACTAAACTAATTCTTGCTTGTTACATTTGTCGTGACAGTTATTTTTTTTTTACAATTAGGTAGCAGACCAAGTTTGCAAAAGCCTATTATTTACTGTTTGTCTAAAAGCCAGTAGTACTCTACCATAGATTACATATTTTTCAAACGATAATTGAAATAGTCTTATCAGAATTGAAAACAACTGCTGTTTAAAGATAGGGGACAAGCAGCTCTATAAAAGAGTTTTTTTAGATATACATACTTTTGTAAAAAATGGTATTGATTGTCTGTATTCTAAACTATATTTTGACTTTACTACATCTATTTTGTCCGTTAAAATCACTAACTTGAATCGTAATAAGGTTACTGAGAAGTTTTCCCTTATAAAAGTATGTTAAAAATAATTAACTTTATTTATTTTTCTTATTTATTTCATATACATATATAGTTAAATTATTAATTTTTCGTTTATATCTCCAAGTAATCTCCTTTTTACTTTTTCGCTATCATACAAGTAGAGAAGTATTGTGATCGTCAAAAATATCCAACTCGATATTTTGATGAATCTCG
>CABEEJ010000260.1:328666-341465 GCA_901482245.1 Timema douglasi
CCCCCCACCTGCTGTGTCTCAGCCGGAAACGCCTCTACTGGAAGAACTTCTACTGGAAACAGTTATTCTGCTTGTCGAACCGGAATCACCTGTCCCAGATTTGCCTCAAGTAGAAGGAACACTGCCAGAAGTACCACCACTTGATATATCTTATCCAAATATGCTGCCAATAGGATACGCAAAAACATGGGGAGTAAGTAGGCTACGTACCCACTTAGGGTGGTCACTAACGTAACGATGACAACCAAACCATAGCCTACTTTGAATTTTTCCGACTGTCACCGTCCAGATTAAAACAGTATATGTGTTCCACTTCCGGGGTGAGATGGGGGATGGGGGGAAGAAAACCGATTAATTTACGACTTGCAGTCAATCGCTCGTCCCTACGTTAGTGACCAGCCTTAGCGCAAGAGGTACGAATGTATTATGTAGATTATATTCTTATTGTTTAAAGTAAACTACATTAGGCTTGGATTAAATATGATCAGCCCTAACTTCTTTGTAGGGTGTAAGTTATATATATATATATATATATATATATATAGTTATAATTTCCCTATTAAATGTTAAACTTCTCATAATTTTTGGGTTTGTTTGTACAGGTTTTTACTAATGAGCAAGAACAAATGTTGGTTCAATACCTCATGAAGGCTTTTGATATCTATTTTGGGCTTACTCCGAAAAAAGATAGGCAATTTACCTACACGTATGCTCGTGCATGTAAGAGAAAAGTGCCGGAAAATTGGATAGTAAATGAAATGGCAGGGCCTGACTGGTTCAGTTCGTTTTTAAAAGGAAACCCTATCATTTCAATCAGAACTCCACAGGCCACCAGCATTTTTCAAGCAACTAGCTTTAATAGGACAAACGTTGATATGTTTTTTAATAATTTGACTACTGTGTTAAGGCGATCAAACTTTGGGCCTAACGACATATGGAGTATGGATGAAACGGGGGTAACCACGGTCCAAAAGCCAGATAGAATATTTGGACGTCGTGGTTTTAAGCAAATAGGTAAATTAGCCTCAGCAGAAAGAGAAACTTTGGTGACGGCAGCATTCGCTCTATATGCTGCAGGAAATGCCATCCCACCATTTATGATTTTCCCCAGGGTCAAATTTCAGAAACATTTTCTACGTGATGGCCCCACCGGATGTGACAGTGATGGTAACCCATCAGGTTGAATGATGAAAAAATATTTTGTTAAGTTCGCCAAGAACTTTGTATGTAATGCACGTTGCTCAGAAAAACGACCAAGTCTGCTTCTTCTGGACAATCACAGTTCCCATCTCTCACCAGAAGAATTGTACTACTTCAATGCTAACGGTGTTGTTATTACCTCTTCACTGCAGTCATAAGCTACAACCCTTAGATCGCAGTGTGTATGGGCCCCTCATAAAGCAAATTAACACGGCTTGTGATGCGTGTGTGTGCACAAATAAAAGATCTATTATAATTTACGATATTCCTTCTATTTTGGCTAGAGCTGCTCCACTGGCGTTAACACCAGTCAATGTTATGGCGAGTTTTAAAGTTTCAGGAATTTTCCCAATGAATCCTGAAATATTTACAGACTTGGATTTTATGCCATCCTACTTTACTGACAGGCTAGCTCCTGCCGTATCAAATCTTTAAGGCACCAACAATCCTGAACAGACTTCAATTGCCAGAAAAATTGGCTATTCATAGGATTAGTTCAAACCCATCGAAAGAGTCAAATCCTTCTACACCAACGCTGGCTAACACTTCCGAAGAAGCTGTTCCTTCGAGTTCCACTCAAACTTTCCCTATTGCTTATCAACAAGGCGTTCCTTCTACATCCAAACAAACTTGGCCTATACCAGAAGAAGTTAGGCCTTTTGAGAAGGTGGAACCTAGGAAGCAAACACGGCGTGGAAAGAAAAAAAGGAAGTCAGCTCTACTGACTATACTATACTCCCGTTAAAACAGCTGAAAATTGTAAATGATTTATATAAAAAAAGAAAACTGCAAAAGGAATCAGATAAAAGGGGCGAGAAAAAAACAAAATCAATCCCGGTCAGGAATCTGTTTGGACCTTCATCATCAAATGTAAAAGGCATTAAAGCATCAAATCCAGATATAAAAAGCTTACATTCAATTGATGAAGAAGATGAGGATTGTTTATGCATTTATTGCTTTGGACCTTACACCAAATCTAAGGCAAAAGAAAAGTGGTTGCGGTGCACGAAATTCAAGAAACGGGCGCATGAAGACTGCACCAAAGGGGATGTTACATTTTTTGTTTGCGTTCATTGTGATTCAGACAATAATGAGTTTTGTTTTAAAAAATCTGTCTTTGTAAAATTGTTGAGTGACAGTTTATGTAAAATCATTAGGTGGCATTTGTTTTCTATATCCAATTACTTTCTCTATGTACTATTATTATGCCTTTTTAGTGTACAATAAAATATACATATTAAGTAACCAGCAAGATTTATAACCTGTTTTTTACCATTTAAAGTATAGTTGGAAAATTTGCCCCTGTACAATTTTAGCAGGCTGGAAAACTTGCCCACATACGGGGCACATTTTTCAACTTAACATGATCAGACTTAACCATTTTCTGTGAAAAACTATATTTACTTTTTTGAAAAATAATTGAGCTAGTATGTAGATAATGGTATAGGAAAATACAATGATATGTTGTCTACCTCAAAATAGATAAAAGTAAAATATACAAAAATTAAATTTTAAAAAGGTGGAAAACTTGCCTGTTCTCCCCTAATTGTTAACATTTGAAATCAAAGAGGTGGACAATTAATTATTGTCACATATGGTATAAAATACCACAAATCCACATGGATCAATACATCGGATAAAGTTCCCATCCTTATATTTATCATTAAAGATATACTTTTAGTGAGTTTCTTCCATTGATTGAGACGGTGATAGTAAATTATAAGTAAATTATTTATTGTAATGGTTTTTTTAGCACCGCGTTTAGCTACCCGTTTGGGCTATACGCTTGTGTACTCATTATGCTGATTGTTATGTAAATTAGAAAGATTATATTAACAGAGGAAGTTTGTGCAAAGTGTGAGTATAAAATCATTTTAGGTAAACCACCCTTATTACAACCGACCAAGATTCGACCCTCAATCTCCCAATCGTAGGCAGTCTACTCTACTGTAAGAGTAGTGCGTTAGACCACGCGGCCACCACAGAGGGTTTGTAATGACTCAAACTCATAATGGTAGAGTAGCTGGATTCACCTAACTAAATGTAATTAGATGAACAAATAGTTCCACAAAGACGAACACCAGAAAATATCTAGAGTTTTAGACTAGCACTGGAATATACATATTATTAAAAATAAACTACACTTTGATAACAGTATTGTTTAAATCATTTCTGTAATTTGTTTCAAACCTAATTAAGCCGTTAATAACATACAGACTCTTGAATGAAATTAAATAAATGCTAGTATTTAAATTTGTAGTGTCCCAACTGCTAAACGCTATCTTAAATGATGGCATCGTTAATTTTATAACAAAGAACTATTTCCGATTGTCTGAATCCAAACAATACTTTTTAAGCAAGGTCAAACTGTATTGTTCGTTATCTGGATCGGATAATTATTTAAACTAGACTTTCAAATCCAGTCACAGTTATTCATTTTACTAACCAGTTCTTGGTTCATTGCCATGCCGACGTCTTTTGCCATTCCCTCGGAAGACCCTCCAAGAAATAAAGGTAAATATTTCATATTTATTTATGTCACCACTTGCTCATTGACTTAAATCACAATCGATCAAAGGTCCATTAGTTGTGACAAAGGTCACCCAGGTCAAAATCGTTCAGTTATGAGCTTGTGAATTTGACAATCTCATACTGAAAGAATCTAATTAATTCTTATGTTTGATTTGGTCAACATTTAACATTCATATGACGAGAGGGCAGTTGTGATTCTATTGACTGAGCTTTAACTTTACGTGCGATTTCAAGCTAGAATAATATATTGTACTAATCGTCCATAAAAACCAAAATAATAAAGTTTTTATTAATATTGAAACTTAGTTTTTGTAATTAAAAGGCTATATTATAGATCTATAATGCATTTTGACTTTACATTTTACCATATAATATCAATATATTTATATTAAATATATGTGAATGCAATAATTGTATATTATATAGAATTAGCCTCTCAATAAATAATGTATATGTATTAAATTTATATATTACATATTAATAATAGGTAATTTATTTATATATTACATAATTTTAATAGGTAAATAATATATATTTACATATAATATACTTATATATTAGATAAATATAAATAAATTGTGTATTTATATTTAATTTAAACATTAATCTATTTTCAGATAAATTATTTTTTCCAACATTAATGTGATATAATTATTTGTAAAACATTTTCATTATTATTTATTGGCGGGTATTGTACACTGAATATGAAGGAAGAGTAATGGACACACATATAACTATACAAATGATCTTAATGGACTTTCATATGCCTTCTTAAATTTTAATGCTAATTTTTTTTTAAATATCATAATATTTCTTTTAAGATACAATTAGTAACTATAATAATTGACTAGTATGTGGCGTATTTAGGAAACTGATACACAATATTCACGTTAATAATATCACTACAAATAAAATACAATTTAATATATCTCCAGTTAAATGAATTACTTTAGTAATTTTAAATATATCCTACCAATTCCTTTATAAAAATAAGCCAAAATCCATTTTACATCAAAAAATGGCAAACACTTTTTGGTTCTATATAATAACAAGAATGTTAAATAAAGGGTACCTAAAGAAATATAGCTATTCATGCACTTGACTGTGTAAAAGGATGTAAAACAGATATTATGTTAAATCTACCGTCAATACACCCAACTAGAATTCAAACTCAGTTATTGAGCTCCCTGGTTCATCATATACTCCGGTCAAACGTTTTGGCGCTGACACTATTATAAAATATATGAATTGAGTAGTCCCAGTTAAATATCCTGTGATTAGTTAGTTTCTATTATTATAATTAACAAGTAATTGGGCTACTCAAATTTTTTTTACTCGCTAAAATAGAGGTTTTCATAAAAATGATATCACTTCTAAATAGAATACTACCGGTATTAATTTTTCTAGGTAAATGGTAACTTTATTTATTGGTCAGAGTACAAATTAAACATATTTATATGCTTTTAACCTGACTATGTTTTTTACTTTATCATATCAAGAGAAACTATTGTGATCGTGAAAAAATTTATCTCAAGATTATGATAAGTATTTACATTTATTTGTAACCACGAAAAATATAGTGAATTTTACAATTATGTCTATACCCATGTCTGTCTGTCTCTTAGTTTATCTGTCCCTGGCCACGGATTCAAAATGTTTGAAGGATTTTGTTTAAATTTGATATTTAGATTTAACAGGAAGATACCTTTATTTTACATTAGCCCTTCAATTAAGGGTAGTTTACTGATAAGTATTTATTTTTTTAATTTCCAAATTTTTCAAAAGTGACTATAGCGATTTTGTTTTAAATATATATATCTAGGATTTGTTTGACAAGCGAAATACCACTAAATAATTGTTTTTCGGAAAAAAAATTGTTAAAGGGTTGTTTACTGATGACTGATCTTTTAAAACTTGAAATATTTTTCATGTGGCTATAACGAGTTATTGCAAATATATGTTTTTGTTGTGTTTGACATGACAGATAATGGCTCTTACTCTATTTTGGGGTAAAATCTCATTTATGGGTAGTTTACTGAAGACTAACTTTTAAAATACTTGAAATATTATTTAAATGATTCTAATGATTCATTCAAAATGGGTATCTAGGGAGTGTTTAGTATTACAAATAAACACGTACTTTTGGGTTTGGGAAGAAAACTCGATAGAGAGTAATTTGCTAAGGAATGATTTTTGAAAATTCTAATTATTTTGAAAATGGCTCTAACGATTATACTTAAAATGTAGCTCATGGGAGTGTTTGACATGAAATGGCAAATAAAACTGTATACTTGTTTGGGGAGAAAATTTTTACTATGGGTAGTTTACTGATGACTGTTTTTTATTTTAATATTTAAAACAATGGTTTTTAGCTATTTGGTTCCAAATTGGTACTGGGAGATTATTTTACATATCAATAATAATAATAATCTTTATTTATCTAAAATAAATTGATTCAATGATAGTTTAGTAACAACAAATGAGAACAAATTTAAATGTTTTGGAAATAAACCTTGATAATTTATTTCAATATAGGAATATGTGAATTGCTTGCCATGATAAATAAGAATTCGTTTTGATTTTTACAATTAACAAATATTCTAGGGTAGTTTAAATGTAATTTTGATTTTAGAATGTGAATTTTTTTGAATATATTAGAACAATTTGGTTTAAGATGTATATATAGCCAGTGATTATTTTTATAAACAATATTATGTGCTTGTTTTTTTGAGTAAAACTTATTTAAAGGTAGTTTATTAAAAACATATTTTTGAACATTTTATTTGGATATATGATACACAATATGATAATGTTGTGTAAGTTTGTGTCCTACCATTTATTTTGAGTTTGTGTTTTTTTAATTTTAATCCATAATTCTTAAATATCAGAAAAAAGGTAAAAACCAGTGATTAATCACGAATGGGGGACCAGCCTCAATACAATCTTAAAAGGAGAACAAATTAGAGTACGTGTCTAACACCTCTGATGACTTGACGACTTCTAGAGTTAGTTCAACAAATAATTCGAAATGATTCAAGTTTAACGTCTACAAAATATCAATTTAAAATTTGGTCAGAATAGATAAGATGTCAATAATTAATCGTGACTCCACAGAACTGATACAACCCGCGATTTTGGTTAATAATGTAAATCACTCGTATATATTGGTTACTTTTGAAGAGAATTTAACTATATTCCATTTATCAGCCTGAAATAAATGATAGACCACCCACTTCAACATATTAAATGTATTATACAACATTATTATAAAACGCTACTTATCGGACTTTATAATCAGATTAGATTTAAAAGCTTGAACAAAGCAATGCCCCCTAGTGCCCCATTAATCAAGGTTAGTCATTGTTGAGGACGTCAACCCTTCATGTTTGATTTTCTGACAAATGGCTTTATCTAAAAATATTGTGAGGTCAGAATATATTCTCTAAGTTAAGTGGAAGTGATTGTTGTTCAAGATAAAGTGCTACACTACTTTTCACTAATAAAACACTTGTCAAATAAAATGAACCAATTATTAGGAAAAAACATCCACAATTTACAATTTTATATTAAAAATAAACCTTTATTAACATCTCGCACGTGATTAACTTTTTCATGAATCTAATTTAATTCTTATTATTTTCATGTTAAATGCTACGTATGTACCCCCATTGACTTTTTCTGAGGGCATGCTTGCGTTTACTAGGCGAGGGGTTCGGACTTTAGTGGTTTGGAACGGATTACCACTTTATTTGGAGGCTTAACCTTCTTTTCTGAATTTTTAAATCCAAGTAGGTGTAGTTTGGAGGGCCCTTTCTCCTCTTTCCTAGGGATATAATTTTATTTAGTGAACCTTGTCTTTTTTTTTAAATTTGGTTCATTTTCCTGTGAATAATATGATAAAAGGTGAGTCTTAGAGAGAGATTATATTGAATTTGATTCCATCTCTGAATATACTGTACAATGGATGAAGGTAAATCAGGGCTTGAATGTAGTCGTGTGAACTGAGAGGGATTTTATCCAATAGGTTTTCCATTCTCTTGTAACGGATATGCGCGAAAACTTTTTATAAATTCATCCTTTTACATTCAGATCAGCATAATCAGTCTATATGCCTATAAACTAAACGGTTAGTATGATACAGTGATCAAATCAAATAGATACTAAAGCTAATACCATGATCCATATTAGATTTAGTTCAATTTGCATCAGTGGTCGCTTGGTCTAACGCGCCACTCGTGTTTTAGACTAGACCGCCGATACCGGGAAGAGCGAGGTTTGAATCTTGGTCATGTGAACTGAGGATGGTTTTTCAAAATCATTTTCTACCCTCCCTCCTCACGAATGCGGCTACACTCTATATAAATATACCCTCAATAAAACCATAAGCGTAGTTAGTAAAAAAGCCTATAACCCAAAGTGGTAGTAAGACGCGATGTCTAAAAAATATGTCCTAGTCCAACCATATGTGAATTCTTTAATTGTATTGTAGTGACTATTTTACCCACTCAGAGAATGAACGACTAGTATTAAACCTTTCTTGATTTAGTCTCATTCTTATCTGAAACTAAACATGTACAGTTTTAAATAAGGTTGATTTGGAATCTGTAGGCTAGAAGAAGATTGTCTTTATATATATAATTAGTTAAATTAATTATAATAATTAATTGATAATTAAATTTAAATACTTAAAAATCATTAAGGAGCATTGTTCAGATTTAATAAAATCTTGCAAAGTCACAATGTATTGTTTTATATGCTTTTTTTCCACTGACAAAATAATGTACATATATTTATATGTATATGTATATTTATACATGTATATATAAATATATGTATATTATTTTGTCTGTGGAAAAAAAAGGATATAAAACAATACATTGTGACTTTGCAAGATTTTATTAAATCTGAACAATGGTCCTTAATGATTTTTAAGTATTTAAATCTAATTAGTAAAAAATGCTTTAAATATTGAGATTTTTATAGCAACTCTTAAATTATCGGAACCTAGAGTTGACCTCAATATCATTTAAAAAAAAATGTAAATTAGTTATATCTTTTAATTATTGTTAATTAATAATATTAATATTTAGCCCCGCGTCGTACTACCCGTTCGGGTTATACGCTTTTAAGTACTAATTACGCTAATGGATTAGGAATTGGGAAGATTGAAATAGAGGAAGTGAACCCGCATTTGCGTGGAGGGAGAGTGGAAAACCATTTAGGAAAAACCACACTCAGTTCACCCGACAGAGATTCGAACCTATATCTCCCCGTCCTCAGCAGTCGATAATTATTGTTAATAGAGATAATATACAAAATATATAGACATATATACACATATATATGTATATATAAATAGATGTATACATTTATATATAAATATATGTATACATATATATGTATATATATTATTTTGTCAGTGAAAAAAAAGCATATAAAACAATACATTGTGACTTTGCAAGATTTTCTTAAATCTGAACACTGGTCCTTAATGAGTTTTCAGTATTTAAATTTAATTAGTAAAAAATGCTTTAAATATCGAGATTTTAATAGCAACTCTTAAATTATCGGAACCTAGAGTTGACTTTAATATCACTTTTTTTAAATGTAAATAAGTTATGTCTTTTAATTATTGTTAATAGAGATAATATACAAAATATATAAAATGGTGTCTATGTTTTCCAGGAATTTTTATTACACTTTCCGATAGCCAAGGGAGTTGAAATTTGACATGGACGCTATATTTATGAGAAAAATATTAAATCCAAAATGGCAGATATAAAATGTTTTAAGCAACCTAAAAATTGTATGTCATTTAGAGCTGCAAAGTTAGTATGGACGCTAGTAAGGCATGCCGCCATCTTAATGTGAAAAATTTGAAACCTTAAAAGTCCAAGATGGTGAATCCAAATTGCTTGACTATATGTGCAAATTGAGTCCTAGAACTATAAATGTTGATTTGTATGCTATGGAGCATGCTATCCTTATGTTAAAAATTAGAAGTTTGAATAATCCAAGATGGAGAACTTAACTCACAAATCGGGTCCATTCTTGATGAAATATAAAGCTTATAATATCCAAACAAATATAAATGAATGGAATAAATTCTAAATTTTCAGTAATTTCTGATTATATTATTGCCCCAAACCATATTTTCCAATCAAAAAATTCCCCGACTACTAATAATAAAGACTAAA
Source organism: Timema douglasi (assembly GCA_901482245.1). Classification (NCBI taxonomy): domain Eukaryota; kingdom Metazoa; phylum Arthropoda; class Insecta; order Phasmatodea; family Timematidae; genus Timema; species Timema douglasi. Next base: position 338,596 of record CABEEJ010000260.1, read on the forward strand.
ATATTCAAAATTAAACAAACACAAAAACAAAGATTATCTTAAAAAGATAATATTATCATTGAGATTATTTTATAAAAATCTAGGGTAAATCTAGTGCTGACCTATAAGCTACGGAAAAATCAAAGTAAACAAACTCTGCTGATAAAGATTAGTGAACCGTTACGTTATTTGGCGAACCAAGAGGATAAATTTTCATTGTGTTTCTGTAACATTATATCTTACTTCATTAATGCTCATTGGTGAAATATAATGCTATTTTTCCATAAGTTTATGTAATAATGTTTCTTATTTTATCTAGGCTCCCTCCTGAAATGAGATTTTTTTTCCCATTATGTTTTGTTACAATATACAGTATACTACGTCGTTTCTCTTATCTTATGAAAGTTCTTAAAACGTAGTCATCTATAGAAACTTACTATATTCACTGATTATCTATTTGTATTGAAGTGTGAATAATTATTTTTGGATGGATTTTTTTTATAAAGTAAATAATTTGTAGTTAAAATTTTAACAAAGAAGGGCTATGGGTAATATTAAAGATTGTTTGGCACCAAATAAAGTAGGCTGGGTTGGTGTTCCTCAAAAAAATAGAAAAATCTTATGCTATTAATTCGTCCACACTATTTTTATCCTATTATTAAATTGTACCTGTATTAATTATTAGTTTTATTAGTTATACTTTATATTTTTTATATATTTACATATAATTCAGGCTCATTACACATGCTCGTCTATAAACTTCTCAACCCAAGATCACTACACCCTAAGTTGAGTAATCAAACTCCAGTATGAGGATGACTTCGAATGACGCTGCTTCAATAAGTAAAATAAAAATAAATTTGGATGAGATTGAATATGACGCCAATTCATACTTTAAATGCGGTTGATGAACTAAAATAAACATATAGGGGAAAATAGCTTACAAGTTAGCAGTTAATTAATGATTTAGGTGGCGATATTCGTCAATGTTTCCAGTGCTACTCCATTTACATATAACCACTCTAGTGAAAACATGTAGATTATATAACCTTTTGAGGTCAGAGTTCATTATACTGATGCTGAATGTGAACTTGAACTTAAAAGACCCAAACTACAGCTAATGGCTTCTGAAGTTTGGAGACGCACATATTCTTAGTAACATTAATCGGGAAGAAGATATCATCTAAGTGCCAGGGCAACTAGGTTATGGTTATGGCTATAATTAAGGAAACCTTTGGGAGTCGTCTTAAGGACAGGCTGATGTTAAAATTTGTAATAATGTCAATTAATTTGCCAGATGCATGACAACTTAGTATTGGTCAATGAGGAAGTTATCAAACTATTGATAGAATACATTATTTGCTACTACAACATTGGCTCTATAGAGTTTGATGCTGAAAAGGATAGAGTTAATTATCCAGTTGAATTCCTCTACATTATTACTCTCTCAGCTATGCCTCCACGTAAACTGAATTTGAAAACAGATACAATCATTATTTTGTTATTAAATCAGGTAAACAAAAGAGGCTTGCTTACTGGAACTCACTTCTCAATCGGTAAGTTGAATTCAGAAATAATCCTTTACAGGTCCCAAGGTAATTCAAATGTTATACCCCGGAAATATCTCGTACCCACCGATTCAGACATGACTTTTGTACTTTTCTGGTGATAGTTCACAGTCCAAGTGAAATTTTACATTTCAATTAATAAGTGCAATGGCCAGCCAGCCAGATCAGTGAATGAGTTGGTTTGTACAGTACGTTACTACTCTGTTAATAAGCCGTGGTCAGCTATATATAGCCTTCTCAAGAGTTCACCGGGCTGCAAAGATTAGAGTGTATGCAATACAAAGTAATTGCAAGGTGTCCTGAGGAGTGAAAAGCAAATAATATATGTACCGAAAATGAAGTACATTGGGATTTTCCTAAGCTTATTTTCTATTTAATATAAACTTTTGCCGAACTCTTATTTTATTCTGACGCTAGGCGGGATTAAAACTTAAATCAAAATAATAATAATAATAATAATAATAATAATAATAATAATAAGGAATATTGCCACATAGTTTGCAAAACACTGTAATTAGGACACTATCCATATTCAAGGGACAATATTTCAATTAACTGATTTAAATTAATGGAAACGTTGTCATCCCTTTACGGACAGTTCCGTAATTAATGATTTGCTAGCTGTGTGTTGATAATAATTTAATTCCTCTTTAAAATTACAATCTCTTATTGTATACTTGGCATCATATCAGCCCTCTCTGATCAAAGATGAGTGTGGTATCTAATAGCTCGCAATACTATTGGTCACTCATATGTAGCTGAAAATTCCACACATCCAGTATAGACTCCGAGTGAAAAAGGACTCTGTACACGAGGACGTATCCCGGTTTCGATTCCCGTGTGCAGGTGTAATTTTTTTCAACTAATTTAAATTAATTCAAATAATTATCTTAAAATAATATACACTGCCTGAAAATAGTTAGGTTGTGTGTATAACCCCATAGCAAAAGGTTAGAATCGAGCTATAATTCCAAAATTTTATATCTTTAAGGAAATATTTTTAATACATCCCGATTATCTTACCAAACCAAGAACACGTATCACACTACTTCCTAACGGAAAATATAGAATCAGGTAAAACAACAGGCAACAGTCTTTGAACGAATATACTTCTAGCTCTATACATCTATAGCTATTTTTTAAATGGCTTAAAATTAGATAGGTCAATCTAGCAAACAAATAGTAGATATATAAATCAATGCTATTCGATATATACGAGTATAGATCGTGGTTCCTTCTGTAACATTATGATGTGTAATGTTACAATGGGACCACGCCCACTACGAATATTAATGGATGTGACGCTTCAATCCTTACTACCCG
>CABEEJ010000261.1:16573-84699 GCA_901482245.1 Timema douglasi
ATTTAGGCCAATATTATTTATATATTTATTTTAGGTCGGACACAAAGTTTATTTATAGTTTTATTCCCCTTAAAAAAAATATTAACACCACTTTCACAAAAACTTCTAACTAACATAGCCTCAAAATGGCGACTGACGAATTTAAACCATATGATTGAACATAACGGTAAAAAAGTTGTTTACAATGATGTGGACACGCAGTTGATGAAAATACTTTATTCAGTTAAATATTTCAAAATATGATAAAATAATCATAAAATCGTGTATTGTATGTAAAAAAAAGACAAGAATTTTCTCTTTTCCAAGTAAATACGATGCCTGTATTAAAAGGTATTGATGTGTGCACTATATTACACAAAATCAGTAACGTTTCAAAACTAAGAATAAGTACTTTTAATTATGTTTAAAATATTGTTTCGAGTTGGACAGAAAGAAATTATTTAAAAAAAATTGAAATAGTATGAGAAAACTTAAGTTTACGTTATTTTAAATGTAATATATAACAGGTAATTAAAGATCTTTACATTTATAACAAAACTGTGATCTTTTACAAGTGTTGGCAACTCAAAACCTAAACATATGATTTTCGAACTGGCATCCAGGTAAAAACCTATCGTGAATGGAATATAGCTGGAGATCAAGTTTCCAAGGTTGGTCGTCTGAACACAATAGTTCAGGTACCAACAATCCAGTCCTCACATATCACACCCTTTTCCTTTCAATGAACGAACCTTTTCAGACAAGTAACTATTCGACGGTATTTTATATTTGTTTACGACAGTCAATTTTCAAACATTCTCTTGGAACAAAAAATACCATCATATTCTACGTTTTCTCTGTAATTTGCAGTCTGCTTACTTGTCTGTACCCTGGGCAGTGGTATAGCATTGGCACTCTGAGCCAAAGATCCTGGAGTCTATTCCCGTGCTTAGGGGTCATTTTTCAATTTAAAGAACATATTTACATGCGGCTATAACAGTTTTAAACAAATATGATAGCTTGGCTATTTAATTCACAAGTATATTATGTTACTGTCTAATGGAATTGATTTTGTTGTAAGTCTTACTTCCAATCGTACTATTCGTATTTAATTACACCATTGATTCACTTCAGTGGTCACATGATCTAAGGCGTTGCTCTAGCAATATACTATACCACCAATAATGACAATATTGGGGTTTGAATCTCAGTCGAGTGTAATGAAGATGTTTTTCCTAAATTGTTTTCAGCACTCCCTCTATGCAAATTCGTACACATTTAATCTAAAGTCAAACCTCATCATCACTATCCCATTAAAGTAATTATAATATATGTGTATGACCTGAATATATTGTAATACGCGGTGTTAAAAAAACACTAATTGATTAAGGACACGGAAGGTAAGGTTTAGAGGAAATGTACCCACATTTTCATGGAGAAAGAGTAAGGGGGGAAATCGTTTAGGGAAAAACAACCTTCACTACACCCGCTCAGGATTACAACCCCGTACTTCCAGTAACGAGCTTTATAATCATCCCACGGGCCTATCGATGCGAGTCTTATTCGAACTTGAGAACAATGCCATTCGACTGATGTCATCTCGGGTTCGATATTATTAATTTCTTATCACAAGAACCTCTATAAATGTATTTCAAGAAATATAATCATCATAAAAACGAAATGGTATTTCTCCTAAATTCACAAAGAAGGAAATAAACGTCGAACAAACTGAAAGAGAACCAAAGATAAAATCATTATCGAAACATTATACTCATTATTTTCTATAAAAAAAAAGAGAGAGAGAAAGAGGAAAACCTATAAATTTTTATGATAATTAAAATGGCATAATAATTCACCATGTTTCACCGCGTTACAGATAGAACTATGAACAGTACGTATTTCATTCGATTAAATTTTAACTATTCTAAACGTTATCTTGAGTAAACAAAAAAGAAGCTTTTATCTAAATCAACGAGTGCTATATAAAATAAGTGATGTAATTTAAGAAAGAAAAATTGTAATTTTCCAAGGAGTTGAAAAATTACAATGGGTGGTTTGGAAGGGGGAGGGGGGGTTGATGGAGGTGGTTATTATATCCCTCCACAGGGGGGTTGTGGAATCGAGAAGGTGTTGCATAGGGATGGCACTTTATCATGACCTCCTTGCTTGTGCTGCTCTCTATTATCTGGTGTTTGAAACAGAGATGGTTCAGGTCTGATACCAGTTTCAAATTTCCTGTGGGGGTTGGTTCCAGCTCTCATCCTACAATCTCTCCACCCCCCCCCCCCCCCCCCCCCNGGGGGGGTCGCCCGTCTCGGCGTGCGAGTTGTGGCCCCCGCCCCCCCCTCCCCCCTTGTGTTGATTTGACTGGAATAGTTGTCTGTACTGTCGGGAATTAGTTCATGAAAACGAAGACAACCTGGGGGCTATGTAGCGTACTTGTTTTGGGTTTAAGGGTGAAGGATCGTTTAAGGTGGGGGTGGAAGAGAAGGCAAGTTAAGGGCAGTATTTTTTTTGCAAATTTTTATAACAATTTTTTTTTCTCAAAAGGTATCAAATATTTTTCCAGTATAAATATAGTTTAATAATTACATGGTGAGCTCACCAGTTGTTGAATATCGGTTAAGGAGAGTGTCCTGGAATTTAATGACATATTTTTCTCTTAAATTAAAAGATTGTAATCTAACGTCACTATTCTAATAAATAGTTTACTGGCTACTTGATCTTTATAAATTCAAAAATTTTCAAAAATGTATCTAAATATTTTGTTTGAAACTCGTATTTGGGGACATGGCATGTCAAATAATATTGTATACTTGATTTTTTGGGGAAAATTTATTTAAGAGTAGTTTCATTTGATTAGAGATTTTTGAAATTTTGAAAATTTTCTGATATGTGTCAAACGATTTTGTTCCAAATATGTATCTGGGCATACTAAATAATAATGTATGTTCTTTTTAGCTAAGAGAAAAAAAAGGCATACATGGATTGTTTAATGACTTTGACTACTTGGAAAATTGAAGATATTTTGTGAAGTGGGTTGCATCTTAACTCGATGCACCTAAGCAGTCTTAGCACTAACACACTTAGATAACAATGTACTAAATAGGATGAGAAAGAAGAAAATGAGCAGTTCACCCTGCGAGGCCTCTTGCCTATGGGTTGATAACACTTCCCCTCTTCCTCTGACAAATTTACACACTCACTGTACTATTTGCACCTTGAAAACATTTACTTTCTTTTTAAAATCACATTTTTCTTGTTTATTTTTCTAGATAGACATATGCTACCACGGAACTTTATAATCTACATCCTAGCAGGAAGACATTTACAAGCCATTTTTGTGAACAAGACAAATAGCATAAATTGTAGACAATTTATCCAGAAAAAAGTTTAAAAAGAACGACTTCAAAATAAATAAATTAAATTATTGGCACTATAAGACTATTTTTAGAATTAGTTAAGAATTTATGGTTTCTGTTTCAATGTAATATCTCTAAAACTTGCCGAATAAAAAGTATATACATTTAAAACCCATCTTGATTTGTCGTGACATCTCAGGTAATCCTTAAATGATGACTGTTTTTTGAAACTTTTATCACAAACTATGATATGTGAACTTGGTAAGGTGTCTGTTCGTAATTAACTTATTTATAGTGTATAATTTTGTAGTGTTACGGATTACGGTTCGTTCCCTGCAGAGGGCAAAATATGTTTGTAATATTATTTCTCACGTCGCGGTTACCAGCCTAACATTCTTATTCACTTTTTATGCAGGGTTAGTTCGTAAATAATTTTTTTATTCGTTTATAATTGAAATCACATTTATATTTTAATGGAGTGTTTATTCAGCGTTATTTATGTACTGGACAAGATGAATATTCTAGCCGATATCACCCATCATCTCTCATTAGGGAAGTGAAATGATTAAAATGTGACCGGTGACCTGGTGGTCTAGGGGATAAGGTGTCAGACTTCTGTGTCGGGGGTCCAGGGTTCAATCCTCGGTCCCAGCACAGATTTATCTGATTACCAAACCCTTCCTTCACCTCTGACAAGACGTGTATTAATCACAACTTGTGTATGTGTGGAATGCCAGAACTCTCCACCGTGGTTCGGATCCCACGTTAAACTGTAGGTCCTCCATTTCAGCTCACACTCACCCTACCACTACACATTAGCGTAAGTGCGTACAAACCGAACGGGTAGTAAGACGCGGTACTAATAATAATAATAATAATGTGAGTAATAAAAATATATATATATGTAGGTCCTTATTGCTCGGTGACTATTGCGCTAGTGTCCCCATCTTAACCTTCCAACAAGGTTGTTCACGAAGACTTTGTTTCTAGAATGTTCGACTAACGTGATGCAATAATCCCCCGTCTTTCCTCTTCCTTGTCCCTCGAGAAGATTTTACTTGGGTGGCCGATAGCGACAGAAGAACGTTTGCACCTCATAGATATTTACTGAGATATATAATGTTAATTAAATACATTTTGAAAATTATTAATTTGCACTGTATCTGATTATCTCTATTAATTGATCACAAAGTGAATACGTAGAATATTATTATTATTACTATTATTATTATTATTTTTATCACCGCGTCTTACTACCCGTTCGGGTTATACGCACTTAGGCTAATGTGTAATGGTAGGGGTGACTGTGAGATGAAATGGAGGACCTACAGTTTAACGTGGAATCCGAACCACGGTGAAGGCCTGGCATTCCCCACATTCACAATATGTATTGTCAGAGGTGAAGGAAGGGTTTGGTAATCAGATAAATCTGTGCCGAGACCGAGGATTGAACCCCGGCCGCCAGCACAGAAGTCTGACACCTTCCCCCCAAGACCGCCAGGTCACCAATACGTAGAATAGAATCGTTACATAGTACATAATATAAGATTGTGTGGTACTACTTATTTCAAAAGTTAACGGTGTAAAAATAAAGCTTTACATGATAGATAAGAACATCCTCTCTTTTTTTATATAAAAAAAATCCCCTTTTGTTTTAACGATCCGCCCTCTTGTCTGTGTTCCAGTACAACATAAAGAAAAAAGAAGAGATCCAAGAGATGATGCCCCAAGAAGAGCCTAACCCCTTGATGCGCAAGAAGAAGACCCCTGAAGAGTTGGCGAGAGAGGCCGAGGCTGAGGAAGAGGACGAGTTTACGAGTAAGACAGGTTCAGTAACGCAACGCACCAAACAAAACCACTCCAAACTAACAAACTAACGGCATCCCGGACGCGCTTGGCGTGTGAACCTTTATAGAGCGACCTTTATGTGTGGGTGTTTTTGGTGATTTGAGCAGGAGGGTATATTTGGACTTGATGGGTTCTTGCATTCAATGGTTTTTATTTTAAAATAAACTTTATGAACTTATTGAGATCTTACAATCAAAAATGTTACTTTCAATTTCATATAAAATTATTGGGTTCTTAAATATAACGTTTTTCACTCACAAATAATTAATATGGACTTATTGGGTTCTTGCACTCGGTGCTTTTCATACCTTGCTCCACATTCTTATATCAGTTTTAAGTGTAAACAGTAGGGGTTATGGGCTGGTTGGGGTTTTGCATTTAAAGCACTCATAAAAAGAATGTACTTATTGGCTTCTTGCATTCAATGCTTTTCATTTTAAAATAATTTATATGGAATTATTGAGATCTTGAAATAAATAAAAAATCCTTTGAATTTAGCGCTTTTCACACACAATTAATGTGGACTTAATGGTTTCTCGTATTCAAATACTTTAATTTTAAAATAATTCATATGGACTTAATGAGTTCTTGCACCCAATAATTTTCCTTTTAAAATTATAAGGATTTATTGGTTTCCTAAATTCATTGCTTTTCGTCATATATATATATTTTAATGATACGGTCTTATTGGGTGCTTGAACTCAACTCTTATAAATATATACACTTTTATTCAAAGTTATTAATATTGTCATATGGACTCTTTTGTCCATGCAATTGACGCTTTTCAATTATTATTTTTAATAGCCATGCTCCACGTCTTACCACTAGTCCGTGCTATCAGAAAATTTTACCCTAATTTGGTTAAGGATTAAGGATGAGAGGGAGTGTGCCCCGCATTTTCATGCAGAGAGAAAGAAGGATAAACCATTTAGGGGGGGAGGAGTAAAACATCAGTACACCCAACCGGGATTCTAACCCCAACCTGCTCGTCGTTAGATACCCAAACAGAAAGATACTAACGCCTTTGTCCGCATGTCTACCGATGCGGTGCGAGATATTTCCCAAGTAAAAAAAAAGTTAAATTGAATAATTAATCTTACAATGATTCGAATGGGGATGATAATATTAACAAGTTCAAAATCATTTAATTTATCTCCATTTCGAATTACTTGTGATTAACATTATGGTTAATTAGGCTTTTATTTAAACTAAAAAAAAAATTGGAACATTTTGGTACCTAAAGAAAAATATTTAAACCTTTTATCACACTTGTTAAAGTCACTTCATCCCTCCAAACAAAAAAATAACTTTATAGATTTTTAAGTAATTTTTTTTGCTCACCAATATATATTTTTTTCAAATAGGTTTTGACTTTTTTTTTATCAGTTATTTAATTGAATCCAGAGCCTTTAAAATACACGTAATTTTATTGTAAAGTAAAGTGCATAATTCTTGATTGAACTTTGGTCAAATTTAACGTATAAACGGAAACTTTTTTTTTTTAGTATTCATTTTTGTTTTGAGTGCAACTATTCAAAGACTCCAACGAATCCTGTTCATTTCACCAAGGGGTCGTTCTGTCTGCGGGTGTCTCTCTATTCTACGGGTATTGCTCTCGAAACGATATCGTAATTATTGTAAAAGGTAGAAGTTGAAATTGCATGAAAGTATCCTTTGAAAATCGTTATAAAATGTAGATAAAAGATCAATAAATTTAACTACGGTAATTTTTCAGAATTCATTATTGGTGTCTTCCTTAAAAGGTAAGAGAAACAACATTAAGTAACGTATTCATGTAAATCATTTAACAGAGCTTCCTGGAACTTTCTTTATATGGTTTTAATAAAACCTACAATAGTTGGAATAAATAAGAAACTTAGATTTATTTCTTGATTAAAGTTTAATATAGAAAATAAGGGAAAAGGGGTAGCTATTTTTGCAGTTTTTATAAACAAAAACATTTTTTTCTTCAAAATGAATAAAATATTTATTCATTAGATATGTTCATACTCGTTTTCTCTATTTATTAATATAATTATATTTATATCTGGTAGGAGCAGAGTGAAACTTTATACATGAATATTAAACAAATTCTGTTCAAATTCCGTGATGCTCAAGACAAATATTTATTGTTATTTTTATCAGCGCGTCAACCCGTTTGGGTTGTAGACATATTAACTAATCACGCGAATATGTTAAGGGTGAGAAAAGTGTAGTTTTTTTCTAGCACCACGTCTTACTACCAACTATATACTTAATTAGGCTAATAAATTAGGGATGAATGAATTTGAATTTAGAGGAAGTGTACCCGCATTTGCATGAAGGGGGGAAATGTAAAACTATTTTTTTGAAAAACCACCTAATTGAAACTTGAACCCCGATCACCCTGTCATCGTCCATCTACTCTATTGTGAGATGCATTAAACGATTCAGCCACCAAAGTAGGTATAAGAAAGGTTGAATTCAGAGGAAGTGTAGTTCTACCCACATTTGCGTGGAGGGAGAGTGGAAACACAATTTAGAACAAAACCCTCTTCAGTACGCCTGACCAGGGTTCGAACACCTATCTCTCAGCCATCGGCAGTCCAGTGTATCGCTAGAGTGATGCCTCAAATCACGGGTACTTAAACTGGGCTCCATATATGGGCTTCAGGGGGGACGTAAATTGGACTTAAATAAAATAATAATATTTAGCACCGCGTCTTACTACCCGTTCGGGCTATACGCACCTACGCTAATGTGTGATGTTAGGTTGATTGTGAGATGAAATGGGGGACCTACAGTTTAACGTGGGATCCGAACCACGGTGGAGGTCTGGTATTCCCCACATTCACAAGTTGTGATTAATACACGTCTTGTCAGAGGTGAAGGAAGGGGTTTGGCAATCAGATAAATCTGTGCCGAGACCGAGGAGTGAACCCCGGACCCCCGGAACAGAAGTCAGACACTTTATCCCTAAATCGCCAGGTCACCTCACAAACTTATTAAGAATATCATGTATAAAAGATTGAACTGAACGTATTTATTGAAACAGTATTTTATGTATTTTTTAGCTAAAAAGTTTTTGGTTTTAAAAACTACTGTCAAAATATGGACCCAAGATTGTGTTCCTTACATACTTCCTCCCTCTGCTTTCCCTTCGAATTGTTTTATTTGTTATTTCTTGTATTAGTATTATTATTACTATTATTATTAAATTTTGATATAACTACCTCATTAATTATTGTCTTAATGCAATGCCTTCTATTTTAATCAAGAAATAAAAAAACAAATTGTTGTTTCCATTAACATTTATCACTTAGATAAAATCTACGCACACACAAAAAAAAGACCAATAATTTATTTAAATAATCAATTTTTTTTTATTGATATCTCATTAAGCAATACAGGATTGAGACGAGTAAATGTAAGCCAGACAACTTACCCATGACGTTGTTTATGTCCGTAAAGATGACGACCACGAAGCTCTGTGTTTTTCGTGCAGTAAATACCCGTCTAATGAGAGCGCGCAGTCCTTTTTTATCTGCGCCGCTCTGATGCTCACTCCTGGGCCCTCATATTGTCTCGACCAGCATAGATATCGCAACAATGAGTAGCTTTGCTTGACACTGAAAGCGGCTCTACAACTTAGGAGTCGCGACTGTTATCTACCGGTTCACCAAAATGGCGATAGATATGTATATGTTGCCGTAAAAGTTCGAAGACTAGTAAATCTTAGAATTTACCAGTTTTTCCTGGCATTTGACTATATATGATGGTAAAAATCCGAAATATCTTAAGAAAATGTTTACCTTTAGAATTTTAACCAGCTCTAGAGTCAGGTGGGAGAGAGGATCAACAGTTCTACCTTTGACCAGCACTCAAAAGTAAACCAATAACCTAACCTAGCCTAGCCTAACCTAACTTAGCCTAGCCTAACCTAACTTAACCTAACCTAACCAACCCAACCTTCCTTACAAAGTCAGAGTATACCTTTCAGGCTTAACTAAGGGTATATTTATGTATTGGAGCACAATTCTGGCACACGTCCCACTTATTTGCCTCAGTCTGCCTCTAAAAACAAGTGTGTGTGTTTTTGTAGCGTCGCTTTCAGTCCAAACAGTAAAAGTACGTCAGTCTACTCTACAGCCATATTTAATTTGATATATCCTCAAATGGACCCGAGGAACTTATGGACTCGATAATCAATGAAACCATCTTTAAAGATAGCTACAGCCTTAAAAATATTTGAGATGATTTTCTTCGATTTTGTCGTTATATATGATTTTTGTTTCCCAATATCTATTAATAAATAAATAAAAAGCATCATCTAAATTGATTTATTTTTAAATTAAAGGAATCTTTCTTATCCTCCCAACACTTTAAATTCATATAATTAACGTTTTGTTTGCTAGAATATATTTTCATAAATTATGAAACTTCATGCATGATATTACTATGAAATAACATGTGTGTATCGTTAAGGTGGGAATACAGGGGACGCGAGATAAGCGCACTATATTTTTTTGCAGTTTTTATATCAAAACTTTTTATGGTCAAAATAAATCGAATATTTTTCCAGTATAAACATATAGTTTAATTTCCTTCACATGGTGATATCAACATTTCTTGAATATCTTTCAAGAGTCTCCTGGAATTTAATGACAAATTTTTATCTTTTTCTAAAAAAAAGTTTCTCATATAATGTCGCCATGACCATGACTGATATTCAACAACTGTTGAAGTCAGCACGGGAAGAAAATTAAACTCTCTGTTCCTACTGGAGAATTATTTTGATTTATCTTGTCCAGCAAAATGTTTTGCTATAAAAACTGCATAAAGAACTGCCCTAAGCTTCCGTTTCTTACACCTCCACCTTGAAGAACCTTATAGATGGATCTTGGTTACCGGCGTCAAAGACGAGCAATATCAGTAACAAAAAAACACGTGATAATAACATATTTTAGAAGTACTGCAGGAACATTCTGGCTGAGGTCCTGTCCACGCAAGCGCAGAAAACTAGAGATGTATAGTTTGAAAACGAGAAATTGATTGAACAAATATTCCAAGTGAACTAGTAAAAACTAGTTCACCACATTCAAGTGATCTAGTTCAAAGTGAATGATTAGTTCATCTTTATGGAGTGATCTATTTAAAAGCGAATCACTAGTTCACCTTTACTCAAGTTATCTAGTTCAAAGTAAATGACTAGTTCACCTTTCTAAAGTGATCTAGTTCAAAGTGAATGATTAGTTCATCTTTATGGAGTTATCTATTTAAAAGCGAATCACTAGTTCACCTTTACTCAAGTTATCTAGTTCAAAGTAAATGACTAGTTCACCTTTCTAAAGTGATCTAGTTCAAAGTAAATGACTAGTTCACCTTTCTGAAGTGATCTAGTTCAAAGTAAATGACTAGTTCACCTTTCTGAAGGGATCTAGTTCAAAGTGAATGATTAGTTCATCTTTATGGAGTGATCTAGTTCAAAGTAAATTACTAGTTCACCTTTCTTAAGTAATCTAGTTCAAAGTAAATGACTAGTTCACCTTTCTGAAGTGATCTAGTTCAAATTAAATGACTAGTTCAGTTTTACTCAAGTGATCTAGTTCAAAGTAAATGACTAGTTAACCTTTTTGAAGTGACCTAGTTCAAAGTGAATGACTAGTTCACCTTTACTCAAGTGATCTAGTTCAAAGTAAATGACTGGTTCACCTTTACTCAAGTGATCTAGTTCAAAGTAAATGACTAGTTTACCTTTCTGAAGTGATCTAGTTCGAAGTAAATTACTAGTTCACCTTTACTCAAGTGATATAGTTCAAAGTAAATGACTAGTTCACCTTTACTCAAGTTATCTAGTTCAAAGTAAATGACTAGTTCACCTTTCTGAAGTGACATAGTTCAAAGTGAATGACTAGTTCACCTTTCTGAAGTGACCTAGTTCAAAGTGAATGATTAGTTCATCTTTATGGAGTGATCTATTTAAAAGCGAATCACTAGTTCACCTTTACTCAAGTTATCTAAGTTCAAAGTAAATTACTAGTTCACCCTGAAGTGACATAGTTCAAAGTGAATGACTAGTTCACCTTTCTGAAGTGACCTAGTTCAAATTGAATGGCTAGATGACACGACAGTAAGCAATAGCGATTCTTCGGTCGATCTCGGGCCACAAAAATGAAAAGAAACAAGCCTGAGCCTCTCCCATGAGTTGGGAGGTTTGTTCAAAATATTCCTAGAGATGTTTTTCAAAATGTCAGAAGTTCATTCTTAGACAGACTGTATTATTGCATGGGAAATAAAGGAGGATACTCTGAACAATTGTTGTAATTCTTTGTGATCATTGTTTATAATAATTTAAGAATAATAGCTTAAATTAATACCGTTTCGTAGTAAATAAAACATTTTAATAATGTATTGATATCGTATCAAATATTTTTGAAAATAGAGATTGAATAACCAAAAGTTTTCACACAAAAGTTGGTTGTTTATTTTGTAGAGTAATATTCCGCTAAGAATTAAACTGATTTTTTATTTTAATGCAAAGTATACCCACTAAATCGAAAATGAATAATTTTGACTTATTTTCTCTTCTAAACCACACTTATAATTTTCGTAGCGTGCTTATTTTACGAGATAGAGAGCTGGAAACGTTTTAGTGAAGTCGTTGTGTGATTAACGATCCTGTTTGCACCTTAATGTCTTAATTCTTTATCTGCAATACCGTTACAGGGTCATCTTGATTCCATTGTGGTGTTACATAGCTTTCTTGTATATTCGGTGACGTCATAAAATTATTGGTTCAGTGACCTCATTTGTTTGTCTGCCTCTTGATGTGGGCATTTTCTTTATCTAGTTACGTCACATGATCTTGCCCATGCAGTGACGTAATATAACCACCTTGTTTGCCCAATAACGCCACATAACGTTAATGCCCATAAAGTTACCTAAAAAAACCACCTTGTTTGCCCAGTGTCATTATTTAATGTTATTATCCATGAAGTGACGTCATGTAGCTGGTCTGTCCTTGTGGTGACGTCACATAATCGTATTAATCCCCCTTTAACATCGCGTCATAATATCGTTGCCCGTGAAGTGACGTCATGTAGGTGGTCTGTCCTTGTGGTGACGTCACATAATCGTATTAATCGCCCTTTAACATCGCGTCATAATATCGTTGCCCGTGAAGTGACGTCATGTAGCTGCTCTGTGACGTCAATGGACCTCAGCCACACTGTCTCCTCTGCTGTAGTTTGTGTAGAGTAGAGAGTTGAAGCTGATACCGTGGGAATATGGAGGTGCCGGCGTCTGATCAGTAGCGGCGCGATGACGCTTAGCTTGCTGCTAGCTGCTAAATGCATTCAATCAATATAATTACTGTTCGTGTAATCAGGCATTAGGAGACTCACTTTCCATTTGGAATTTCATTAAGATGTTGGTTTTTATATTTAAACCAGAAAATGTATAATAATAAATAGATAAACTAACCCCATAAGAGGAAAACCTATTTTAAAATGTATATATTAATTTATTTTAAAATATATATAATTTAATGATGACATAGATAAACCTACTCTCCTCTTGTGGTTAATGCTGTGTCTTTAAATAAAATAGAGAATGTTCTTCAAATGCCTGATGACATTTTAATTCAGATAGTTTAATAAATAAGTTGTCAGATATCAGATTATATCGAGTGTGAAGAAGATTGATAACTAAATCTTAGAATGAATTGTCCTTGCAAAAGATAAGACTAGAAAATTAGGATAATGGAATAGTATTCCTTTCTGATCCAATATAAATTAATATAAATGTTAATGAAAAATGGTTGTAATGAGTTTTGGCTGTGGCCGTGAGTACCAGAGCTTTATGTTTTTTATTAACTCTTAAGGATGAAAGGTTTTATGGTCAATTATATGCAGGAAATAAAAACAAAGTAGTTTCAGTGCACGAATAGTTTGAAGTCCATCAACTCAGAAGTTCCGAGAAGCTGATGTCACAAGCGTATTGATATTCTGAAAATAACGGACGGTAGTAAAGTATCATACACTTATTGACCTCATCACAAGTCTTGATTAACTCGTTAATTTAGGAGATATCTTAAAACGGTTTGCGTTAAATTAATAACACCATTAAATACATTTTTATTAAGTAGACCACAACTCAAAACTTATGTAATTAATAGCACAACTCAGGGTTTTTTTGTTTTAATTAAGAAGACCAATCAATTAAGTAATCAATAACACAACTCAATGTTTTAATTAATTTAATTAACCCCCAATTAATTAAGTCATTAATAAGACAACTTGCACAGTTTTTATTTAGTCATGTATAATACAACTCAAATGATCAATGAAGTCATTAGTAACACTCAAGATATTTTCTTTTAATTAAGTAAATTACCATTAAATTAATTAAGTAATTAAGAACACAGCTCAAGAAGTTTTATTTTAATTAAGTTACTACCATTGAATTGATTAATTAAGTAATAACTACAAATCTCCAAACATTTTGATTTGATTAAGTAGACTACAACTAAATTGATAACACAAATCATGACATGTGATTATGTAGACTACCAGTCAATACTTCGTTAAACTAGATAACTTCGAGAAATACGAATTTACTAAGTCTTATAAAGGAGCTAATAATTTGTTAACACCTTTAACTGTATATTCGGATGCACTGAAATTATTTTACGATAGTTATAGATAAATAATATCGTGAAGGTTTGAGGCAAAGAAAATACCAAGTAAACATCAACAAAATTACCGCGTCTTAGCACTCATTCAGGCTACACACATGATATTAACTACATTTATTGAATCATGATGAAGAAGATAGAATTTTAGAGAAATTTTACCCGAATTCACGTGGAGAGAAAGTTAGAAGTAATTAAGTATAAAACACCCTCAGTACGCCCGACCGGGGTTCTAGCCCCGACATACAAATCATCAGTAGTGTAGTCTATTGCGAGAGTGACACATTAGATCAGTGGTATTCAACCTGGGGTTTGCGAATACACCTTGTGGGGTCGCGATTGTACAACCTAAAGTGGCGGCATTATGGGCCAGATAACGGAAAAACCCCGATAATACGGAATTCAAGTGTAAATAATTTTCAGTATGGATTGGCCTACTTTTTTTTAATTATCACAGAACATTTAATTTTGTTTTAATAGGATCTACCATTTTTCTTATTGCGATGTAAAATAAGAATGATTGTAGAGGGGGAAATAAGAATAAAACGAGAAATAAATTTTTTAAATCTTTACTATACACTTATACAGTATTAGATTTTGGAAATTGAATCAGATACAAAGCAATAACAGATGGATTACATTATACATTAAGTAAATATTTTATGGTCGATTTCTACCAGTTTTTACTAACGTGCTTGTAAACATCTAGAGCCTAGCCGGATAATACGGAGGGCCGGATAATCGCGACTCGTGTGTGTGTTTACACACACACACTAGAGTCGGTGCTTGTTACGAATATTTACATATATATATATAGCCCTGATTATTCAGTGTTTATCACGAAAGTTTATATATATATAACCGAATGTAATGTAAACACGTGCGATCTAGAAGCACAATTTTTATTCACGCTCTCTCCTAAACGTAGATTATTAAATATGTATAGTTTGCATTATTCACCAACACCTTAGGAGATACGAAGTTTGAGAAACATTATATCCGGGAGTACTCGAACAATAAAGGTTTAATGCCACTGCCTTAAGCCATTCGGCCACCGAATCAGCGGGTTTCGCCGTTATTATTTTCAATAGTACCAGGTCTTACTATCCGTTCGGTGTATACCCTTATGTAATAATTACACTATTGGTTTTTAGGGATTATTGAGGTTTAATCTAGAGGAAATGAACCTACATTTGCGTGTAGGGAGGATATAAAACTATCTTGGAAATACCAATCTCAGTACACCCGACCGAGATTCGAACCTTGATCTCCCCGTCACCGGTAGTCTAGTCCACTACGAGAGTAGCGTGTTAGACCACGCTGTCATTGAAGCGAGTTTCGCCAAATAAATAATGACTTTAGAAACATTTATATTATAGAAATACCAGTTTCTCAACTATTCCCATTAGAATACGTATATATTTTTAATAATAAAATACTTGATAACTTTTCTTTGCCTGTGATCTTCATTTAGGTTGAAATATAAGACATAAAAGTAAATATTATATTAATTGTTTTAAATATAGACTACTTTGTGATATAATCATTTAAAAATAAATGTCTATGAAATATTATTTAAGTCAGAAACACATTGCTTAAAGATAATTCACAATGCTCTTTGTCACCGCTATGCTGCTTGTGAAACAAAATATTTCACAGGTTTTTTTTCTAATAAATATGGCATACTGGTTCAAACTTGAACTGAATTATAACAGCACATAATGACAATGTAGATAACTGTTTTCTAAAATAATCGCTTAGATATAAATATAAAAATATTAAACCAAATTTTTTTTACGAATGTTTTCTTTATATCAAATTGAAATAAAATTGAATATTATCTGTAAATATCATCTTAAAAACATTTATTTCATTTCTCTTATTTCATGAGTTTACTACTGTTGAAAAATATTGCAACTTTTTTTTTAATTTGTAATAAGTTTGTCGGGTTGACTAAATGCTAATTGTTTCACTAATACTCATTTTTTTACTTTTTGTTTTTGCGTTTTACTAATCTTTCGGGTTACACGCATCTGTGCTAATTATGTTAATGAGATGGAGATGATTAAGGTTTAATTTTTAGGAAGTGTACCGGCATTTGCGTGGAGAAAGAGCACGTGGAAAACCAATTAGGAAGTAGACCCAGCCGGGATTCGAACCTATTTTTTCCAGTCACCAGCAGTCCAGTCTATTACTATAGTGACGCCTTAGACCATTCGGTCACCGAAGTGGGTATAGGTCTTACTCACTATTAATGATAATATTAGTAGTACATTTAAAACAAAGCCTACTAATGGATTAGCTTATAGCTAAGGTATGGGTAATATAGTTTTTCATGAAGTGCACCCACATTAGCGTTGAAAGCGTATGAGTAATATGTTGTAATAAATCGAATGTGGTAAGGCACCATCCACTCCCCTTAAACCAGTAATCCTACTTTCCAAATTTTGACGCCCTATACCACGTGATCATTGATACGAGATTCTCTATTAATAAAATCTCGTGTGAATTCAAAAGCTTGTCTTATTTTCCGAACCCGCCCAAAATAATATTATATTTGGGGGTATTTAATGTGCACGTTCTAAACCCCATTGAATATATCAGCAAATGACATATGTGAACTTAATTCTAAGAGAGACACAGCAACCAAGCCCCTTGCCTTTATTTTATCACTATGAAGAGCGAAGTTCCAATTTCAGCGACGATCTTTTTTGGTCATGCCAGGAATCGAACCTAGGTTATTTCAAAAGTCATACGCGCTACCGACTGAGTTAAGGTGTTTGTACCCCGACGTTGTCAACCAGTTTTATTTTGTTACTCAATATTAGAACAATTTATTGAAAATGTGATAATTGGTTCATCGGGAAGGGAATTAAAGAGTCGGATATTGATATATTTACCTGTGAAATATTTTCATTTTGCTTCAAAAGCCTGCATCTCCCAAAAACAAAGCTCCGCTATTCTTTGCATCTATTCTTAAGGCATATTATATTATTGTGATAACATAAGACTTTGTCATAATTATTTTTAACGACTTTTGTTTTTACTTTCAGAATTGAAAAACTCTATAGAAACCCAAGTGAATGAAATCAAGTCTCAAATTGAGAGTAAATGTGTTCTTCAGTGAGTATTTTAATGAAAAAAAAATAATAATAATATATCGATAAATCTGCTACGTGGCAAAAAAAATATACATATAAAATAAAATATAACATGGGCGTAAAAGACTTTTTCCAAAACCATTGAAGGGACTGATCGTAATTTCCTTTGTATTATTATTATTTTTGTAAAAAGAATAGTTTGATTAACAA
Organism: Timema douglasi; assembly: GCA_901482245.1. Classification (NCBI taxonomy): domain Eukaryota; kingdom Metazoa; phylum Arthropoda; class Insecta; order Phasmatodea; family Timematidae; genus Timema; species Timema douglasi. The sequence goes on from CABEEJ010000261.1 coordinate 33,745, forward strand.
GAGACTGCGATGCTAGTAGTGACCAACTACAATAATAAATAATACTATAAATATATAGATAATGAATGAAATTGTAAATTCAATCAATAACACATGTTGCAACTTAATAAATTGCTTGCTAATTAAGCCGTTAGCACTATAGTTATAATGAAGATAAACTATTAGAGATAGCAGGGATAAAGTTTATATTAATATGTAAATGTTAGCGTAAATTTGAATAAAATCACATCACGAAGCAGAAGAGGGTGAAGAAATAGAAGAATACATATACATAGTTTGATCAATAATATCAACAATTAGTTTTGACGTGATTATTTAAAAAAAAGTTGGTTGAAAAAGTTTTTATTGAATTTTAGACGTAAATAATATATTTTAAACATTATTTTGAGTGAACAAATATATTTATTTGTATAAATTTTTTCCTCAAGAAAACCATTAAGATTTTTACTGTAAATTCGGGATAGTAATATTTATTATTTTCTTATTAAAATTCAAATAATCTTTTTTCGAAGATTTGGACATAGAAGAAAGAAGGAAAAAATGAACAATAAGAAAAATGCATCTTCTCAACAATAACCACAAATTAATGTGTATGCTAGTTCACTTTGATGTGTGAATATTTTGTACTCTTTAGTTGATGAAAAAGGTTGCATGGTAATTTTTTACTGTAGATTTAAAGGTGAACGAGTGTTCTGTAAAAAAAAAATTAAAAGAAATGTACAACATTGATAAGTTCTTTAAACATCAAAAAAATTAAGAAAATCGATGTATTACTTTTCTAGATAATTGATTTAGAATTAACAAAAATGTTGATTCTTGTGGGATCATAGATAATGACAAATTTCCCTTTGTTGTAAATAGTCTTAAATTCCCCTTAGTAATATATATATACATATTGGTTTTATGTTGTTTGTTAATTTGTTTTTATAATTTTCCAAAAATATGTTATATTGAAAAAAATATTATGCGATACAAGATGTTTGTAAGTGACGAATACGTAAAAATATTTGGCTGTATTTGTTTTTAAATTAAAACGCGTTATAAAAAAAATTATAATAAATAATCAATTTTCAGCGTAGAGAATTTTACAGCTACCATGGCCTTCGGTCATCATCCAAATTCCTGTTTTCTACTTTCTTTCCCTTTTAATCTACTCCGTATTTTCCATTTTCATGTCTCTTCTTTTATCAATATCTATGAAGTGGTGTGAATTTTTTACAAATAAAGCTAAAAATCGTGCTTTTAAATGTCCCCCAAAATATGTATTGTTGTAATATTTGACTGGCTTTAAAACTTTCTATTATTAGGTATTGTAAAGTGACTATTTATAAATCAGCACTTGTATCTAAAATTTTAATTAATTAGCTATTAAACTTTATTAATTAAAACCAAGCATGTATTCTTCATTAAAGATTTTACATCACACCGTCATATTTATTAGATTTATTTTATCAATTTTTTATTGGTTAGCAAATTATAATTTTGTTTAGATTTAAAATTAACTAACCAAATCCTTTCAATTAATGAATCAGTTAAAATTTAACTATGCCAATTATAATATACAATAAGGCAAGATTTATAGGATATGATTTTTATCTTTTTGTGAATATTATTACACTGAAAAAAGAAGTCGGGAACAAAAATAAAATAACAATATTCGTGTAATGTGCCGTCTTGAATTTTTAAAGTTAATCCATCCTCCAGTAGAATTAGGGATAAAATAAACTAAACAAAGTCAGAGCAAAAAGAATACCGTTTATAAAAAGGATGAAACATGAATGGGCTCGGTAAGGCATCAAAGATAATGAACGCAAAACTATACAAACAAAAGAAAATATTCTTTTAGGAATGAAACATAAATAAAATATTTGGTAATTATAGTTGTACTTTTGTATTGTTCAATGTAAATAAAAGAAGTGACTCGCCGAATCTAATAAGTTTGTATTTGCAAATTCTGCAATTAAACGTAAGAATAGAGTTTATTTTTCGTGAAAAATAAAAGAGAGATAGATGCAACATGTATGTTTAGAAATGGTGCTGTCTATTGTAATTTATTTTTTATTTTAGCAAAAAGATTTTTTTCACTTTTACTTTTAATAAAAAGAAATTTAAGTAATATTCTTGATTTTTAAAATCAATATTGCAATTCATAAAGAAGGATGTATGCTAATTTAAATCTCATCAATATTATCAAAATAATACAAAATTATAAATTTAAAAGCTAAGTCAAATGTTTGTAATCGCAAGACATATAATTAATTTATAATCTATACTTCATATCATACATGAAACCAAACTATGAATAATTCTTATGATCTAGGGTTTTAAATCATTGCAATTTTACTATTTATTGTGATTAATCTTATTTACTTTTACAAAACGTATATTAATTAATAAATCAATTCTCTTGTTAGTTGTAAATGTTGTTCTTTTCACTCATTTATTAATCAATGTATGCAATAAAAACCCACCATTTAAAGTATTATATTTACTTGTTCATATATAACTGGTTACATTATGGCTTCCCACCTTATTTTAGACTCAAAGACAGGGGGGNGGGTAAGGGGGCTAAATCTAAACTGACACACCATTCCTGCATAGTTACATTATCAAACTAGCTCTTCTAAATATCTTATTAATTAAATAAATACATGTAAATCTTTATTTTTTAAAAGATGGGTTACTTATCCTGTACTCATCACTAGACATTCTTAGGGTGGTCAAGTCTCGAAGATTACGGTGGTCAGGACATAAAGGGCGAATGGAAGAATCTAGAACCATGATCAAGTTATTGACTAGCAAACCTAATAATAAACAGTTGGGTAGACCTGGACGCAGATGTGAGGAAATCATTAGAATAGACCTGGAATGATAGGGTTTAATGAGGTGGACTGGATAAAACCAGCTCAATATAGGGATAGTGTGTAATGAGGTGGACTGGATAGAACTAGCTCAAGATAGAGATAAGGTGTAATGAGATGGACTGGATAAAATTATCATAAGATAGGGACATGGTGTAATGAGGTGGACTGGATAGAATTATCTCAAGATAGGGATATGGTGTAATGAGGTGGACTGGATAGCACTAGCTCAAGATAGGGTCATGTGGCATACTTTTGTAAATGAGGCAATGAGACTTCAAGTTCCTAAATAAAGCTATAAAGTAAAAATATTAGTGATCTAAAATATTAAAGTGATTGATAGTACTATTTAAAAAATAAAGAGGAGCACTCATTTGATGAATCAGCTGACTGCCTTGATGGCTGGCTGACCACTACTAGCACCTTCCAAAACATTGCCCTCTTGGGCTGTAAGTATCGTTGACCAACCTTTAACTTTTTCTGGCATTCTATAATCTGCGTTTAATTTAGATATAAAATGTTAATAACACCACTATTTCCCTTGAGTGTCTACAGATAAAATTGTATATATAAACAATTTGATCAATCAAAATTAAAGGAGCAGATATTTTTAGGACAAGTTGTAGGACCTACTATCTAAAACATACGAATTTGACACCTCTATTTATTGTAAGGGGCTAGGGCTGATTCTATACTTTCAAATTTCGAATACAATTTAATACCATATAGAACTCACGAGGTGAATAATCGGGATATACTTATTAGATGATTTTATACCCTTAAAAATATGCCATCCTTTAATTATTATTGAAGTTCAAATAAACTCGCTCCTATAAAATTAGTCAGGATTCCCTACCCAGCGATATTTTAGTTCACTCATTTAGTGAGAGCGGTATTGTGTGACTTTAATGCGGTTGGAGGATAAACGCGAGTTAACCAAGGTCAGGATTCTGTACAGTGTTTATAGTAAAAACCATTTTTGGTCGAAATAAATCAAATATTTCTTCTTTTAGATGTTACGTTTGGTTTAATTTTCTAGTAAAATGGAGGCCATGGGAATGAAGCTAGCTGTCACGAGGAGAAGCAGGATTAGGAATGAACTTATGTGGGAAATAGTTGGGTTACAGGGGTTATATGAGATAGTAGAGCAAGAAATAATAAGATAGTACGGTCATGTGATGAGTATGTAGGAGAGGATGCCAAAAATAATTGATAGAAATGAATTATGTAGGGAAAATACCGCCAGGGAGTCCAATAAAGAGATGAGAAGAGCAGAAAACAGAACGTGTGCAAGTAAGAGGAGAATAATGGTATAAATCAAAGGAGGAAGAATGGTGGAAGGATAGAGGAAGATGGAGACATTTTACTAAACTGACCCAACCACAAGCTAGACACAGTTGTTGATAAAGATTATGATTAGATACTTTTAGTTTAATTTTCTAAACAAATTAATCTCACCCTTTCTAGAATATTTAACATGGGCATAGTACATTTGAACAGAAACTTTTTTAAATTAAGAGAAAAAAATTCCTTTGGTCCAATTACGCAATGCCCTTTACAAATATAAAATAACTGTTGGAATTATTAAGTGTAGAGAACTAAATCAAATGTATCTACTGAAGCATATTTCTAATTATTTTGGTCAATAATGTTAGGGCTATAAAAATTGCGAGAATGTTTACATTAAGTTGCGTTCCCTTCGATCCCACTTTAATTAAGTAAGAGAAGTTGTTTCTTTAAAAGGTAACAACTCATGTAGATGATAAAACATTCGTAAACCGGGATTGACTGAGAAATTCTTCGACCTAAAACTAAAAAAAACTAGTAATTGTATCCAACTTGAATTGGAATTTCCTTCCTTATTTTCCCTGTAACCTTTATATATTTTTTTGTATCTGCTATTTTGAGCATCGACTTTACAAACTGATTTGTTTTTACCAATCGAGACAATATTAGATTTTTTTGTTTGTGTGTGGATTTTATTGCATATATATAAACGTCACTGTGTCTTGGTGATGAAAGCTATGTCATTGTTGCACCATTTCTGTGACAGTGGAGAAGATTGTGTTGTCTAAATCTGACTAAGGAGGGATCATCATATAAGATAATAGGAAAATTTTACAGTCATACGTTAACATTTTCTTCAGGAAAGTAGATTAACAGAGAAAAATAATGTACTTAACTCTAAGGCTATAGAATGTAATGAGAAAAATATGTTTTGCTACGTACAGATCGAACTTACGTGAAAATGGGTGAAGATTTAAAAAAAAATTATAATATAAAATAAATATTGCTAAAGCATCTGATTAGTTTGGGGAAAAAATGCCTAGACATTAGGGAATATCGGTAAGTTTGACCGATTAAGGACTTGATGTATTTTATAAAGCACACAGGGGTGTATTAAAGGTTATTAAAATCTTGCATTTAAAGTAATGATATTCAGTGGCGCATATTGAATATATTTATTAGGGGTTTCATTTGAAAAAATATCCACTGGAATGTTGGTCAAAATGTGTATTTTAAAGTGAGTATATATATATATATATATATATATATATCATTATACTATCGGTGGTGTTAAATATTCAAATTGTTATTATCAATATATTTTTAATTCCCAACCTCTGTGTCTGTAAACTCTTAGGTAGAAGCGATACTTTGCAGTTCTAGTTTTCACCACGTTATGCGCGATTCTCCTTGTCTTTTAATTTAGACCAGTGTGTGTCAAAACTACCCTAAAAAAAGAACTTTATGTGGTGAAATATAGAAGCACTATTTGATAGATTGGCATTCCATATTGCTGTGAGTGTAAACACCATTACCGTGGATATATAAACATTGGGCTCTTTTCTCTGAAAATATTTTTAAAAAATACAAAAAAAAAGTCTTTTGACATGGCAATTACACACATTATTTTTTTAAACTAATGTCTTGGGACTACAGCCCACATATAGCCACATAACTACGCCACTGATAGTATTTATTTAACTATAAACTGTTCATTACATTAATGATTGTAAATACGAATATTCTCTTACTTATGATGATTCCTCCATGGATATTAGCTGTAATAAATAAATGTTATCTCTTATTCCTTCTCCCTATTCTCTTCAAACGCCTCTTTCTACTTTATCCTCCCTAGCGGCAGATTTCAACACTGCGGCCTGCGATGTGTATTTTGCCAGTTTTTTGGAAATGTGCTGTATTTATTATTGACTCTTGCTCACTGGTATATATTGCTTGTCTCTTGTTGTCAAAACTTCTTAATGGTTTGTGTCTGTCTGTCTGTGGTGTGTTCTATATTTTTCACGGCATGGATTATACCTGTTCGATGTCATGCTTAGATGTTCCATTTGTATACAACCTGAGCGCCAAATATCCGACTCCCACGCTCTGCTTGGAAAAAAATAATTAATTTAGGTGATTTTTTTGTGCCCGGTAACGTCGTTTTTATTTTAGAATTTTGATTAACCTTGTTTTTTGTGTATCAAATTCAATTTAGGGAAAAATAGACAATCTTGATACAAGAATCGAACCATGGACCTTTGGCTTTTATCGCCAGGTTCAATTTCTGTTTCCAGGTTGTCCTTTTATATATATATATATATTCCACAGTTTCAGGATCTGATCCTGTAAAAAACCAAAAATGTGTTTTCAGGACTCCATATCTTAGTAAATACTATTGAGATTTTATTTTCATGACAAAAAATCTATATTTTATAATATTGTTAACTTTACTTAAATATAGTTTATTTATATATCCATTACTGTCTTTCATTATTTTGTCAATTCTGTAATAAATAATGCCTAATTAAAAGTATCATTATTTAAGGGAGAGGTGTGAAGTAAAGATTAGATAATCATGTATAATTAACGTGAAAGAAAAAGTATATACTGTGAAGTCAATTATCGTAGTGAAAGTATCATCTTAGAGTAAAAAAAACAAAACTCTCACTTAAATAATGAAAAAAAGATATATTTGTAAACCACTTTTCTTGAGTATTCTAGTATTCATTACATTATACAACCTATTAAATATGTTAGTTTTCTGTGTTTCAAATATTGAAATGTGATCAAATATATTAGTTCCATCCCTCATATTTAAAAAAAAAAATACCATCCCCCCAAATGTAAGTTTTAAATGATTAAAATTAAAATCCCAATATATATCGACTGGGAACATAAAAACATCTATTTTGACATAAAATAGTTGTTATTTTATTGGTTGTGTAGCAATAATGTTAGTTATTTATGTTGCTTATTATGTGAATAATGTGTAATAACCACTGAACCAACTTGTACGTTTTGATCAGTAAAAAAAAAAAATCTATGTGTAAAAGTAAATCACAAAACATATGACGTAACTGTAACAAAGGTTTATTATAAACGCTATTAGAGAAGGCAACACATTTAAAGGACGTTAATGAATAACTCATAATCAAACCTAACATTACATTATGTTACACATATGTATATGTATGCTAAATGCTGTTAAAAACATCAAACATGTTCTTTTCACTATACATACTTGAAATTGAACCAAATTAATAAATATCTCGAGTAATTTTGGTGTGTGTGATAGTTTTTAGCATGTTATATTATTATAGAATATATTTTATGCATTGTTATGTTACTTATATATACAACCATCACTTAACGTTGTTCTTTAAGAAAGAAAAAAATATATAATATATCATATTATTCACTCTGCCTCTTGTTTCGTGATTCTATTGTATCCTAGTCATTGTGTCTATACTTGCCTCAACTATTTGTCTACTAGTTCTTGCTAGATTAGCGATCGTGTCGTTTTATAGATATCTTGTCTCTTAGTTTATCGTAGTAGATTACAAACAATCTTGGAATTTGGGTGGAATCGACATTACCATGGAGCATGTTCCCGAGGACCTTGGGAATTTTAGACCACTGTAATGAAAACTATGTCCTGTCATTATGATAATAGAAGTACGTCATTTGAAATAGATAAAGGTGTGGAAGTGAGTTACGAGTTAATCTCTGTATTATATTTACAGTTTTTTTATAACGAAAAACACCTTTTATTTTTAGCAAAAATAAATAAAATATTGCTTCTGTATATACGTTTTGTTTAATGTTTTACCCATAGTGATTCTAATGTTTCTTGAATAGTGTCATGAAAGGGGCCCGGATTTTTGGACATGTCATCTTCTTTTTTTTACATCATATTGTACTTATGTACAAATAAATTTTTTGTTAGTGATTCACTGGTTGAGGAATTTATTAATTAGTATAGGTAATATATATATATTTAGTAAATATGTTCTTGGTTTGCCTAAAGTTTTGGTACTTCTTATGTGTATTTTGTAGAATAAATATACTTTTAAATACCATCAATGTTTTGTAGTTGCATAATTACTCAAAATATAATATTTCGCCCCAAAGATGTCTGAATGACAAAATAATGAAGGCCATAAACTAAGTGTTATATTTGCTTGTCTGGTTGTAAAATACGCATTCCTGGTGAAACTGCAACTTAGTAGGAGAGGGTTGCGTTGGAAGGGGGTAGCTCTTACTTCTGAAACAGATATTTGTGAATCAATATATTATATTTAGCAGAATGCAAGAGCATATTGTTAAATGATTATTATTGCATTAAACATATATTTAGTTTTTACTTGTAAAGTGTTTTTATGATCTTCATATATTTAGGTATTTTTTTGTACATTTTAAGTAATGTTTTAGAAAGGATGGTGACCTGGCGGTCTAGGGGTAAGGTGTCAGAATTCTGTGCTGGGGGTCCGGGGTTCATTCCTCGGTCCCGGCACAGATTTATCAGATTGCCAAACATTTCCTTCACCTCTGACGGGACGTGAATTAATCACAACATGTGAATGTGTGGAATGTCAGGCCTCCACCGTGGCTCGGATTCCACGTTAAATTGTAGGTCCTTCATTTCATCTCACAATCACCCTACCATTACACATCAGCGTAAGTGCGTATAACCCGAACGGGTAGTAAGACACGGTGCTAATAATAATAATAATTTTAGAAATGTTTAGATTAACTTTATTTGCCATTTTTTGACAATTTTTAGATCTTTAAAGTCCGGGCTCTGGTCATGATATAGCGGCGTTTGAACAAAAACCTTTTTAAAATAATACATATAATATTCCTGTTAAAATTCCGAGAAGCTTATTGGAGTCAAAAACTATTCATGTATATGTATAAGAGTATACTAAACTTATCTGCTGAGTCAAATATTTTATTTATGTTGGCATATAAGTTTGTTTTTTTATAAAAAAACTAAAATAATTACCTTAACTCACGTCTTATTCCACTACACATTCCTGAGTTATGGCTAGAGAGTATATATATATATAGCTTATGTTGATGTATTTAATTTGTTTTGATTCATTTCAAATTGTATTTAATCTACGCCTGAAAAACACATTGCATATGTTTCTATTTCATAGTTTCAAATTATGTTCTTGTGACCTCAACATTAATTAATTGTTTTTATATAAATCCCTTTAGAACACTAAATATATTTTATCAATATTCTTTGTTAATTCATCATATTGGCTGCGAGGGTAAAATTAACAACTTTCTGTGTCTTGTTCAATGTTACTAATTACATCATGTTACACTAATGTGCATAACAAGATGGTAGCGTCTCTAAATATAATACTAATAATAGTTTTAATGATAAGTAACTTTATAAATGAGAAATCGCTAATGGAAAAAAAAGAGGTCTTATTTCATAGTCAATGTACTAAACGTGGAGCTCATTAACATAATTGTATAGTTCGAAAGCCAAATAAAATTTTAACAACACTAATAAAGGCCAGGTTTAGAAGTTGGCTCTTAGACAATATAATTTTAATCATAAATGTAATATTCTGTTGATATTTGTATGTTTCCCAAATTTATTATTGTTGATTCTTTGTTCATACTGTTATTGATATTTATGAAAATTAAAATAACACCCCCCGGGTGTCATTAAAAACAAAACAAAATTTTCAAATAACTGTGTAATTTTGTAAAAAAATGTATATGATATTTACCATTACACAGACCTGAAATAATTATATTGTTGTTCATGTGACGTATCTAACATTGTATAGTTTGACGAAATAGAAAGTGATATTGATGTACTAGTGTATAAGTGATTATAATAATATAATTTCAATTAGAAGTGAAAAAAATATGATGATTTTGTTTTTGTTAAAAAAAAGCTGTTCTCTGGGAATCAATGCTTGCGCAGCACTTTTTTTTTTTTTTTTTTAGACCCATATCTTACTACCCGTTCGGGTTATATGCCTAAGTACTAATTATGCTAATGGGTTAAGGATGTGTTTCAAAGGAAGTGAACCTGCATTTATGNTTTTATGGATTAGGAAAGTTGTTTCTAAATGAAGTGTACCCGCATTTGCGTGGATGGAGAGTGAAAACCCATTTTTTAAAAGCCGCCCTCAGTACTCCCGATTAAGATTTGAATCTCAATCTCCCCTTCATCGACAGTTTAGTCTACAGCGAGAGTAGCGCGTTAGACCATACGCTTACCGAAATGGGTTTGCGCAGCACGTGAATTAATGTTAAACTTGCTACCCCTATCTTGTTCACACACCGCTTCCCCGTCTCTTTTTAATAGGGGAGGGTCAGGGGAGACATTAACACCCACTTTTGAAGACAGTAAATTAATTTATTATATTTATATAATTAAAGAATATTTTGTTGAAAGTACGAACTAATGGCCAGAGGGTCAGGATTCAAATCCCGGCAATTCCAGAAAGTTTTTTCTTAGGCTGTGAGTCTGTAACGGGGTCAACTTAGCCTCTTGAGGACAATCGAGAAGCTAATGAATTTAAAAGTAGCAGCTATGATCTATAAAACTGAGATCAATGACTGGAGGGTTCATTGTTCATTAATCTCCCCGAGCATAAAATTGGTACCCGTACCGTAGTTATTCATAATTTTTTAAGCTGTTAAATATTGGGTCCTCGGTGCTAAAATTTTGGGAATAGCACTTCCCACTTTTGATGATAGGCTAAGGGTGTATTTATATTTCTAGTTTTAAATTTATTGAATATATGGGAAGGGTTCTAGCCAACTTTTGAATTTGGGTCGAGATACCTCTACATTTTAAATTGTGGATGATCACTACGCATAAATTCTGCCTGACACTTAAAAAGTATGTTTCGATAAAGACTTGGTCAATCTTTGAAAACTGTTTGATTTGGAAGAGTTTGATTTTTGTTAGCACCGCATCTTACTACCCATTTGGGTTAGTACTAGTTCCGCTAATGTTTTTTTAATCAGGGTGGTTATATTTAGAGGAAGTGTACCCACACTTGCTTGGAGGGAGAGTGGAAAATAATTTTGTAAAAAAAACTATTCTCGGTACACCCGACTGAGATTCAAACTCGATCCACCCATCACCGACAATCTAGTATACTGTGAGAGTAGCGCGTTAGACCACGCCCCCCCCCCCTAAGAGGGTGACAGTTTATTTATTTAAATTATGTGCACAGATTGACAGAGTACAGCTTGTTATTTTTGTCTGGGTAAATGGAGGGTGAATAACCGCCTGTGGTCTATTTTTCATTATTTGCTTGAGTGTAGAAGGCTTAGTTATTGAAGGGGTGTGCACAGCTTGACAAAGCACAGCCTCCACTCTCCCAGGTGAAGCTTGTAAGAGTTTAAATCCGAGTATATGGAGTATGAATCCCTTGTGGTCTATTTTCCCTTGGTCTTGGTGTCTTAGTCTGTACGGAGATGAGGTATTCTTTCTTGCACTCGGACTCATTTATTGGTAGACGACAACATCAGGTGATTAGATAAATTAATTCGAATAAACTAAAAGTGAGAGTTTGTATCTGTTGAAATATTTCTTTAAAATAAAATAAAACAATAATTGTGTAGTAATCTATTAAAAGCTTATTTAAAAGATACACACCCTTTTATAAAAATAATACATTCACTCGTTTTATTAATTTGTATTTTTAATATAAAGCAGCTGATTTTTTTAGGGAACTTTTTTCTTTAATTTGTTTTACAATTAAATGGATTTTATCTAGATGAGTTTTGAAATAGCCCTTTATTATAAAGTTTAATGCCTAAATCAATTACTTTAATGAGTGTATAATTTTTAGTTTTTTTTTAATATGCCCAAAGCATGCAATATTTTAGGGACTGCACTAATTATGAGTTTGATTTAATGTAAAACTCTTTTAAGGTAATTTTTTGAAATGTGTCTTAGTGCAGACAAGAAATACCTCTTCAGCCTTAACAGGTCGATGCTATATCGTCCGTGTGTTCCAAAAAAAAAATATGGTAGACTGAGAAAATTATACATTGTTTAAAATATAATGTAACACTCACCAAATATTCCTCACCCTATTTTAAAAAAAAATCCTCCACACAAGTGTGGTAATATTGTGATAGAACATCCCCTCTTAAGTGTCCCAAACCAACACACCCACCCTTACACTTAAAAAAAAAATACTCCCAGATAAACCAGAAGTAACATGTTTTGTAAATACAAGTTGATTTTTCCAAATATATTCACACAAAAAAAATGAAAATTTGTTGTGTTTCGTAAGATAATGAAAACAATATAAATACTGTAGATTTTTTGTGAAATAATTTTTAAAATAATAGATACTAGTTTGGACCACATTTGTTGCTATTTTAGGGAAAATGGTTTTTGGATATAAAAAAATAATAATTAGTGTGTGTATCAGCATGTGTTTGTGTTATTATTTTATATATTTGAGTCTTGTTATATTGAACCAAAAAAATAGAATCAAAATATAGTTATCATAACCAACCCTCACATTATATGTGTCTGTTGATGATTATAAAAAAATATATATATGACTGTTGGGCAGACTACAAATCTTAAGACATTTTTACAAATATTTTTGCTCCAATGATTTCTACAAAACAATTTTCCATGTCTGAGAAGAAGGTAAATTTGAGATTTTCTGCAAATTTTCAAAAAAAAAGTTTTGACTATATAATATATACTGTCTATCTTGACAATAATACAAAAAATATGTTCAGTATATTAAGTAACTTGAAGGCTTATAAATATATCCAATATTGACAAAGACAAAATCTAAAATTAAAAAGATATATTTTATTTGTATGTCCCTTGGATGTATGAATTGTTTATGTGTTTGAATTGAATGGCAGTTCAAATCTTTTTTAGCAATAATATTTACAATCATACCAACTCAAAGCTACCATGATCATAAACATATTATGAATCATATATTCACGTTGGTTGATAGTGTTTTTTTGTAGGAAGCATTGCGGCAAAAATAATTACTGTACATATGAAACCTGAACAATCCACAAAATGTTTCACACCAACATAAATGTTGATAATTTATATATAAATTTATACAAAAAAAAAACTAACATCATTAAACGATCTACAATATTCAATAAACATTGTGAAAACTATAATTATGAGTTTATGTATTCTGAAGATAAATACGCAAAACAATTTGTAATAAATATCAAATTAAACTCATTTTGAATGGTCATCATATTTAATATCAGTATTTTTTTTTGTATAAATTAATATATGTATCAATTAATTGTTAGACTTTGATAAACAACGACACATTATTTGTATTAAATATGAATGGCTGGAGTGCTTAGCTTAGTAAATATATTTAAAAAAACATTTGTTAGTTGAAATTAACACGTGAAATATATTATACTGGGATTCAAAAATAAAGTATGAACATATTAATGTATGATCTAAATTGAATCAAATACTTCATTTACCACCCACTATTCACTTTGTTTTCTAGCTCGAAGCTGAATTCAGTAAGTCATACCAAGTACCCTTACTTAAAATATTCAATAATTAACTAAACATAATATTTAAAAAAATAGAAATTGTTTAAATAGTTCCGTTTGCATTATTATTAGATCCATGCACTTTTATTTTGTCTGATAACTTGGATTTTCTAATTACTGCAAAAACCATAAATTATATTATTATTATTATTATTAGCACCGCGTCTTACTACCCGTTCGGGTTATACGCACTTACGCTAAGGTGTAATGGTAGGGTGATTGTGAGATGAAATGGAGGACCTACAGTTTAACGTGGGATCCGAACCACGATGGGGGGCCTGGCATTCCCCCATAAATTATGATATGATTAATCTACATATGTATCACTTAGTTTACCTATTATTAAAAGAGTTTTTTTTTTTTTTTTTTCATTTTTGGCATCGCGTCTTACTACCCGTTCAGGATATACGCTTATGTACTGATTACACTACAGGCTTTAAGGATGAGTAAGTTTATATCATAGTAAGTGTATCCGCATTTGCGTGGAACATAGAGTGGAAAACTATTTTAGAAAAACACACCCTCATTACACCTGACCAATATTCAAACCTGGATCTCCCGGTAATCGACAGTCTAAGAATATAATAGTGCCTTAGACCATGTGGCCACAGAAGCCGGTAAAATAAGTAGTTAGATCTGCATTAGTCGTGGAACACTTGACCTAATAATTAAAATGTATTGTTTATATAATTATTGTGCGGGAGGAAACATAATGATGAGCTACATTCCCTGTACACATCACAAGTAATTGATGGTATAGTCAAGTTTATGAGATTACAGTGAGCAAAACCTGCAGCTTGAATGGGAGTATCTAGAACCACGTTTAAAGTACTGACTGGCAAACTTAATGGGAAGAGACTATCTGTGAAGAACTAGAGCAAGATAGAGATAGGGTGTGATGAGGTAGACTGGTTAGAACTAGCTCAAAATAGGGATAGGTGGCCTACTTTTTTAAGTAAAGCAATGCAATTTAGAGTTCGTAATAGAGTAGATAAATAGGTATTCTTTGTATATTATAAGATATTTCATCTTAATACCTTGTAATTTTAATTTATTTTTGTTTTCTTGTTTAAAATTACCTGTTCAGATTATACGCATATTTGATTCTTATGAGGTAATAACGAACAAGGAATCATTTTCGTGTTAAATGTGCCCGCATTTGTATGTAAAAGGAGTGGGAAACCATTTAGGAAAGAATCCTCAAAACACCCAACCAAGACTCGAACTCCGATCTCCCCCTCATCAGCAGGCCAGTATAGCACGAGAGTGACGCCTTAAAACATTGGTCCCCAAACTTTTTAGATCAAAGGAGCCCTTGCACCAGATAAAATACATTCCCAAGTGGTAATAAAAACTATTAACACTGATATTATGAACATTCAAACGACAGCTGAATTTTACAAAAATTAAAGCATTAACCAAAAGGAAAACATCACATGTTATATTAAGGTTGCGTCTTTGGCAAGCGCCCTTTATTCAAATTATTTTTTTTAAATTGGCAGTTTTAAATCACTCATACTATTTTACAGAGTGAAAAACAAATAATAATCTAAAATTGCCTCACGCTGCCATAGACCATGTGGCCACCGAAGAATGTGATTGGTTTATTTAAAATAAGTGCCTGTATAGACCAGACTAGTTGTGAGAGATTGTGGGGGAAAACCTTGTTGAACACAAAGTACATTTTGAAGTTAATTTCAACAACTGAGTTAACCTAAAACTGTGGGAAATTCTAATAATTACCCAGGACTTTCATTGAGAACAAACCGTTGGTGTAACAAGACACCTCAATTTGCTAGGACCATATTGATTTGGTTAAATCCTTATCTAATATAATCAACTGTTACGTTATGTTCTTGTTTTTTGCTGTGACGTGTGAATTCGCAGTTAAGGGGAGTTATTACCAGTGACGTGGTCCAACCTTTTAGTAGCCGGACCTTGTAGAGGAGATTCACGCTCCGTTCTTGATGCATCCGCCCTCGGCGCGGACGGAGAGAAAAGCGTCCTTGACTGCCGAGGCGACGTAGTGGATGTTGGAATCATTGAGGGCGCACATGTTGTATCGGCCACTCGACAGTAAGTACACGTGATGTTTCTCTTTGAGGTAGCGCACCTGGTCATCTGTGGACACACATCACAGTTAGCAGAGGACAAGGTGGATTGGAACTCAAAGCTAACGTACTACATGTTGTCGATGTGGTTTTTACATACTTTCTCCAAGTGAATGCTGGTGCAGGTCTTTGAAAAATCACCCTTCTAACTTAGAGGAAGACAATGTTTCTCAATCTGTGTGCCGGGACGATAGTCCATGCATGCAGTGACATTTGGATTTTAGTGGATTTATTTATCAAGGGTATGTATTCGATTGAGTATTATGTTGCAGTGCATCTTACTACCCATCCCGGCTATCCACATTTATTCACACCAATCAAATAGAGATGGTTAAGGAAGAAATAAAAGGAAATTTATCCGAATTCGTGTTGAGGGAGAATGGAAAACATCATAGGGAAAAGTACCCTGACTAAACTAGTGATGTGACATATTTATTGCAACTCACGTGACAGTCCAGTGAGAGAGAACATTCCTGTCTGGCTAGTGATGTGACATATTTATTGCAACTCACGTGACAGTCCAGTGAGAGAGAACATTCCTGTCTAGCAAGTGATGTGACATATTTATTGCAACTCACGTGACAGTCCGGTGAGAGAGAACATCCCTGCCTGGCTAGTGATGTGACATATTTATTGCAACTCACGTGACAGTCCAGTGAGAGAGAACATTCCTGTCTGGCTAGTGATGTGTTCCCAGCTTCCCGGAGTGTTGATTTCCTCTAGAGCCGCTCTGAATCTTTGACGGACGTCTATAATTCTTTTGGCCATTACACGCACACAACTTTTCCTGCATACCAACATAAATATTACGACACAATTGCACAAACTTTCTCAAATAACTGTTCAAATAACTGTGAATTATAGCTTCAAAAATCATTTTCAAAAATAGGTTTGGAGTAAACTATCCTTAATTATGTTTTCCTCATAAAAACAAACACATAATATTGTTAATTACAATAATTATTCTTTATGTAAATATTTTAAAACAAATTGCTCAAATTTATTTATCAAGATTCAAATTTTCAAAAATAAATTATATGTTAACTATCTTAAAATTATTTGTTATTAGTAAAAATAAAAACCTACCTATTATTTATCATGAAAACTATTCTAAGATTCCCATTTTGAATGAAATCTTGTAATTCAATTTCCAATAAGCTCAAATTTTATATAATTTGTCGCAAGGGAACTACTCTTGAATACATTTATTTTATTTTATTAAAGATACATTATTATTGATAATGTAGAATAAATAGTCCGCTCATATCAATTTTAAACCATATTTTTCAAACTATTTTCAAAAAATAAAATTTTACAATAATCAGTCATTAGTTAACAACTTTTAAATGATTTTTTTAAACTAGTATTTTCAATCATCATAAGCAAAATCTACAGATACCCATTTTGAACCAAACCATTATGGTCTTCCTTTTTTTTTTCAAAATATTTAATGTTTTTCAAAAAGCAATGATCGGTAAACTACTCACACATGAATTTTTACCCTAAAAACAATTATACATTGTTATTTGTCATATAAGTTCCAGATATACATTTTTTAACTAAATCCTTTGAGCTATTTTTGAAATATTTCAAATTTTCAACTATTTCCCATCAGTAAACTACCCTTAATTTGAGGACTAGGGTCAAAATACAAACAAAAAAAGGTATAGCCCTGCAAAATATAAATATTAAATTTGAATAAAATACATTTTACAGACAGAATATTGTTAAATTCCCTTTTTTTGGGTTCGTGTTCACAAAAAACGTAAAGATTAGTCATAATCTCGAGATAGATTTTTTTTTCACTAGCACAACACTTTCTCTTTATACGGTAAAGTAAAAATGATGTTTCATACTGAAAATGTTTTAACAAGTGAAGACTGAAGCACATCTGGAAGGGGGAGGGGTGTAAGGTACGGAACAATCAGAAAATAACGTGTGTTTTTTTCAGCATCGTGTCTTACTACCCGTTCGGGTTATACGCTTAGATACTAATTACGGTAGTGATTTTAAGGATGAGTAAAGTTATATTCATAGGAAGTGTACCTATATTTGCGTGGAAGGAGATTTGAAAACTATTTAATAAAAGCCAACCTTATTAAAGCTAACTGTGATTCGAACCCCAAACCCCCTGTCATCGGCCGTGTAGTATAGTGCGATAGTGACGCCCTAAACTATTCAACCACTGAAACGAGATTATAAAATACTCTAAATTAGAGTCTCCTCACCGTACTTCACCTTCCGTTCGCTGCCCCATTTTTACACGAGATAATAAAGAAATGAACAGATCCGATGCTAAATCTGAACTCACCACTCTTGGAAGTTGAACGGGTCGCTCAGAATCCTGAGGGCGATCACGGCGCCGTGAGCCGGGGGGCTGCAGTACGTCCCGCGGACAATCACCTGCAGCCTCGTCCTCACCGTCTCGACGTCGAGGCTGTCGTTCAGGACCACGGTGAGGGCACCCACACGCTCATCTAAGGAGCACACAAACACACAAACCCCCTCACCGGGATGTCTTACAGGTCGTTTTATGACAACCGACCGACCATTGGTCATAAATACTTTCTGGTGATCAACGAGGCCTTTTGACGTGTTTCGTTTGTTTGGAATCGGTCAAACCTGTTCTTTTATATTGCCGTGTCGTTGAGTGTTTCCAGGATAAGCAGATCTTGTTAAATAATATTTAGCACCGCGTATTACTACCCGTTCGGGTTATACGCTTCAAGTACTAATTACGCTAATGGATTAGGAATTGGGGGAGTTTGAATTAGAGGAAGTTAACCCGCATTTGCATGGAGGGAGAGTGGAGAACCAGTTAGGAAAAACCACCTCCAGTTCACCCGACCGAGATTCGAACCTCAATCTCCCCGTCCTCAGCAGTCGAGCTCAACACGACTAGCGCGTTAAACTACGCCACCGAGGGGGGTCTGTACTTTTGATGTGTTCTCCCCACCTTTGACCCCGTTTAACCAACCACATATAGTCTATTTAAAGTGTTGCTAGGGTAAACAAATCTCATTAAAACTCCACAAGTGATATGATCTCCCACATTCTGCCTCCATTTGACCAATTACACATAAGCGCTTCTCTGTATACCTCCCATGAGAAGATGTTTTCGTTGATATCTGACCAATGTTCTGCAGATTGCTAAGAACTATTCACAGGTCAGTCCAAACTAGATCTGTTTATCCTATAAACACTTCACATCACTCTGTTGTTCTTTAAATGGAAAACCTTTTGATGGTTGCCTCTTGTTTCCTTACCAAGCTTTCAGTAATCCGCTGAAAGACGTTATTATTATTATTATTATTATTATTATTATTATTATCACCGCGTCTTACTACCCGTTCGGGTTATACGCACTTACGCTAATGTGTAATGGTAGGGTGATTGTGAGATGAAATGAAGGACCTACAGCTTAACGTGGAATCCGAACCACGGTGGAGGCCTGGCATTCCCCACATTCACAAGATGTCTTGTCAGAGGTGAAGGAAGGGTTTGGTAATCAGATAAATCTGTGCCGAGACCGAGGATTGAACCCCGGCCACCAACATAGAAGTCTGACACCTTACCCCTAGACCGCCAGGTCACCGTATTGCACATTTAGCTCAGATGGGTCAAGCTGGGTGTGTCTTGCACATTTAGCTCAGATGGGTCAAGCTGGGTGTGTCTTGCACATTTAGGTCAGATGGGTCAAGCTGGGTGTGTCTTGCACATTTATTTCTGATAAGCTCAATGTGTCAAGGTGTGTCTAGCAAACCGATACAAAACCTGTTTTTGTCAAAGAGTTGCTTCATTACAATTTTCATGTATTCGTAAGTCAAGCAATGTGATATTTAACTGTCACTTTTGATTAATATTATCAATAACTTTAAAATTACAATAAAATGGTAAAATGTTATCAATGTTAACTACACCAAAAGAAACGTTCGAATATTCTAACAAATATTTCCTATGAATATTGGACTGTAAATTGTGAAGTATTATCGCTGGGAACTTTGGGTCCCCGTGACGTCACTCACTGTAGAGTCCCATGACCTTGGCGAGGGATTGCGCCACTATGATCTCCAACCCCCGCACTTCAGCGAAGTACCTCACAGGCCACATGTCCTCATCCAGGTCCCCCGAGGCGAACCCTTGGTAAGGGGTGTCGAAGAAAGGGAACATATTTCGTTCCTGAACAGGAAAAGGTAGAATTTATTAATATCACAATAATCAAATATTAATACAATATCTTTTTTTTTTTAGTTTAGCGCCGCGTCTTACTACCTGTTACGGGTGTACCCACATGTACTAATTTACATATTTATCTATTCACACATATGTACTTAAATTTATGGAAAGTGTATCCTCATTTATGGGAAAACCATTTAGGAAAGAACCACCCGACCGGGATTCAAACCCCAATATCCCCATCAACATCATCAGTCTAGTATTTTGCAAGGGTGATACCTTATACCAGGAATATCCAACCCGTGGCCCGCAGGCCACTGTCAGCCCCCGAGTAGGTTTTGTACAGCCCACCACCTCAAATTGAATTAATTAAAATTGCAAAATTAAACAGCAAATGAGGCTCTTATGAGCGCTAATTTCATTGTTGTTTCCAGAACTGTAAGTAATTTTTTATCGCCATATTTCATTACTTGTTCAGGTTAAACACATACATTATCATTATTCTAATGAGTTAGGAATGAGTAAGGAAGCATTTTAAAGGTATCCTACCCGCATTTGCATGAAAGAAAAGTGGAAAACCATTTAGGGGGAAAAAACACACTCAATAGACCCAACCACGATTCGAGCCGCGATCTCCCCGTCATCATCAGGCTAGTTTAATACGACACCTTAGAGCATTCGGCCACTGAAGCGGGTTGTTCGTATTTGGTTGACTGGTAGTGTATCTACCTGTATAACATCAGCGATCCTGGCCCATTGCTCCCTGGAAGGATCACATCCCGTGGGATTATGGGCACTCGGTTGAAGGACCACTACCGCGTTCTCGGGGGCCTTACTAAGGTCCTCCAACAGCCCTGTTATGTCCAAGGACTTGGTGACGTCACTCCAATATCTGTAGTTGAGAACAGTTGTGAAGCCCGCCATTCTGAACACGCGTTCATGGTTGTCTGGAAAAAAAACATATAAATTTAAAAAGAATTCTGATAAAGTAGTTTCCGGACACCCTTTTTAAGTAAAAGGACTCAGAGTGTGAATCATATGGCAATCAACACCGTGATTCAGTCGGCTAGAAATCGTAAATTTACACAAACATTATTGCACGTGGATCATTTTCAATTAAGCATTAACCGAGATAAAGAGTTTATAGAAGTTCCTAATACTGGATAATCTTGAAATATTAAATGATATTTGGATAAAAACTGCATTGAAAATGCCATTTTATTTGGCCATCTTAGAATGGCTTCACAGATAAGCAATGTGCACAAATCTTAATTCTGTCATAATAGGGACATACGCTAGTTATTAACCAGAAACTTTGTCGCTTTGTCCCCCAACGTCACCGCGGAAAATTTCTAGTAACTATTCAAATACGAATGTACTGCAAACATTTCTGGCACATCGTAGGTGTTTTCTTTTCCCTTTTACTCCCTTACCTCACACGAACACACACAGACGAGACGAAAGCTGAGCTACTATGAAAGCTCTTAACGCTATTTTCAAAATAATATATATTTTTAAAAACTAGTTATTACTAAACAACCCATAAACAAAATTTTCTTCCAGAAACAAGTAGCTTGGTTCTTTAATCCATCATGACACTTATTCATAAGTGTTCGTTGTACTATTAGCAGCCCTAAACCCTATCGAGTCAAAGATGGTTGCGTTATCTGATAGCTCGTGATCTTTATCAATCGTTCGTTTGTATCTGACGATTTCCACACGACCATCATAGACTCTGCCTTAAAATATGAGTGGATAGTGACCCTTAGTATGGGAAGATTCCTTTATATCTCAGTGGTAAGATTATGGAGCACTAAGCTAAATGTCCTGGATTCAAGTCCCGTGCCTAAAGAATATATTGTTATATTTTATGTCAAATATAACTTATATATCAATTTTAAACAAAAATCTAGATATTTTTTTGAAAAATTAAACATATATTTGTAAATTACTCATTTTTAAACAATCCTTAATCAAAATTTCCTCCCAAAAACAAGTAAACAATGTTATATTTAATGTCGAATACCACCTAAATATACATTTTAAATAAAATAGTTGAAATATTTATGGAAAAATTTCAAATTTTCACAAATTAATCATTAGTAAAACTACCCTTAAACGAATTTTTACCCAATACACATTTTTTTCAGTTTTATTTATCATATCAAAATCTCTTTCAATATATTATATTTTAAATAAAATCATTAGTTATTTTTGTAACAAAAATTATAATTTTAATTTAAAAAAATCCCTCATTAAATTAATGAGACGGTCTTACCCCACGACTGAACTGAAATGTAGACGGTGTCGTACCCAAGGGTCCGCGCCAGTAGGTCCGCACCCACCCGCACAGCGCCAGTGCCGCTCAGTGTTTGGATACTCACCACCTGCACACACATTTTCATGACGTCATTTTTTGTATTTTATCATCACCAACACCATATCAATAAAGCTTTATTCACACGTTCATCGAAAATATAGAGAAGAAGCTGCTTGAGTTTAGCAGTCATTCCCACACTACGTGTTGACCCACAATGCATTGCAATGGACACTTAAAACAGATTATTATCAACATAATTTATTTTCTAGTGGATAACCATATATTTTGGATAATTCTCCCGATGGATGTTCTCATATTTAAAGCTGTGTCGTGGCACAATCCAATACATCGATAAACACGTCTCCCATCAACGAGTAATTTCAAATCTCCTCACAACATCCAACGAAGCTGTCTGCTTGCTTCTAACTCTACAGTGCATGCGCACTGATTTGAGAAGGCTGGTTTTTAGATTTCATTGGCTATCCCGTGCCGAATATCTCAGGCAGAGCGGACAAAGTAGAGAATAGTTTAACTTCAGCACAACAGTTCGCGCCGATGAGGCGGAAATCTTGTGATTGGCTTACAGCTCGTCACGTGACTACGTTTCTGTTCTGCGCTAGTTTTTTTGGCGAACGTGTGAATACCAAGTTATTCTTTGCCTTAAACTATGAGTGAATAATAGCCCCGACAATGGGGAAAATCGTGTATAGCTAAGTGGTAGAACATTTTGGTGCTAATATAATGGTCTTGGATTCGATTCCCATGTTCAGGCGTCCTTTTTTTTAAAATTTTACTATAAAATAATATCAGTGTCGAATACAAGATGGGCACATTATAGGTTAGGTGAACTAGTTGACTGTATGTTAATATAATAAAGAGCTACCCGCTTCGGTGGCCGCGTGGTCTGACGCGCTACTCTTGTGTTGGACTAGACTGCCGAACATGGGGAGATCGGGGTTCGATCCTGGTCGGGTCCACGCAAATTTGGATGCACTTCTTCTGTATTAAACTTTCCTTGTCCCTAAATCATTAGTGTAATTAGTACAAAGGCGGATAGCCTGAACAGGTAGTAAGAAGTGGTGATAAAGAAAAAAAGAGAAAGTTCAGTAAATCTACTGAGTTAAATAATTGATTTTAAGTTCTCCAAATGATACATATATTCAAAAATTACTTGTTCCCCCCCACAGCAGTATGGATACAGTAGCTAAGACTTGTTCACATTCAATATTTCAGACGGATCAGTATCGACATACTAAACTTAAACTTCTTTATATACATTGTATTTGCCACAGCAACATTTTTAATGGAAACCAACACTAGTTTACAATCACTCAGTTTACCACAACAGTCTTCAGAAAAAAAACTAGGACTTGTTCATACTCGCTCTATGTTGAAATAACATGATCTATATAGTGATTAATACCTCTTCACACTCACCTTTTGATGACACAACATTATCTATACATTAACTAAGCCATCTTCACACTTGCTCTATGATGACACAACATTATATATATATTAACTAAGCCATCTTCACACTTGCTCTATGATGACACAACATTATATATACATTAACTAAGACATCTTCACACTTGCTCTATGATGACACAACATTATCTATACATTAACTAAGCCATCTTCACACTTACTCTATGATGACACAACACTACCTTTATATTAACTAAGACCTCTTCACACTCACCTTATGATGACACAACATTATCTATACATTAAATAAGCCATCTTCACACTTGCTCTATGATGACACAACATTATCTATATATTAACTAAGACCTCTTCACACTCACCTTATGATGACACAACATTATCTATAAATAAACTAAGCCATCTTCACACTTGCTCTATGATGACACAACACTATCTATATATTAACTAAGACCTCTTCACACTCACCTTATGATGACACAACATTATCTATACATAAACTAAGCCATCTTCACACTTGCTCTATGATGACACAACACTATCTATATATTAACTAAGACCTCTTCACACTCATCTTATGAGGACACAACATTATCTATACATTAACTAAGCCATATTCACACTTACTCTATGATGACACAACAATATCGAATTAAAAGCCAAGACTTGTTCAAACGCACCCTATCCTGCTGTAACAGTGAGGACTGCGGACCCAGTATCAACTTGGTGGCGGCCTGACTGAACTCGTCCAGTCCCAGGAACCAGAGGTACTCGTGGTCGAGAGTGACGTCATCCGCCATCTCCTTCTCCACTCTTCTGACAACGGGCAGCACCCAAGGCTCATTCTCTTCCGTCCTGTATACTGCAAGAAAGGATCTAATGTACCGACTGACAAGGAGTTTGTAATTTGGGTGTGGGTGTTCTTAAGACCCATGCTTTTATCTTAAAGCCCCCCTCCCCCCCCCCGCCTTTACTATTCATCATGTAAATTTAAAACTTAAAAATTAAACTACTTTATTGAAATAATGTCCTAAGTCTACAATAATTCTCCCATATTGTGACAAAACTATAAAAGATGAATTTGGTTGGATTATAATGTATGTCTTGGATTTATTTGAGTCTCAAAGTGTTGCTATATATTAATTGTATTTATCTATTTATTTATTTTAGTTGGTGTCAAATGTTCTAAGGGTGCATTCCTATAGACCAAACATTAAGAAAAGTGCATATTATTAACGTGGGCCTAATCACGCTTACGTGTTATACCCTTTAAAGGTTTTTTTACTCAAAGATGGGTTGGTTGTAAGTTATCCATTTAATGGCCGGTTTGATCACCAGATTTGAACCCAATGGATTTCTATTTCTGGGGACATTTAAAGTCCATTGTTTACTCAACTGCTGCCATGGTGGTTGGAGTTTTAAGAAAGCATATCGTAAATGTATGTGAGAAAATACGTAAAACCCCGGGTGTATTCAACCGAGTACGAGAAAACATGAAACGGAAGCTCAGGCGGACGCATCAAAGCAGGATTTTGAACAATTATTGTAACAAAATGTTCTGTCTTCTTGTGTTTTTAGTTATATCTGTTAAACTTGGTCTTGTATAATCGCGTTACTTCTTTTGTTGGGTTTCTTACTAATCGAACAAGTAAATTCCTCCTACCTCAGAAACCAATCGTTTTTAGACACACGTTTATATGCAATTGTCTTAATGTTTGATCGATAGGAATACGTCCTTTGAATATTTGACACCATTTAAAATACACTCTGTATAGGCTAATTAGAACACAATATGACAAAGGGTTATATGAGAGGAACATATTTACTCAAACTATTCTCATATAATCATACATCAAGTCGTATAATGCCCCTGTCTGTGGCCGGATAGTCTTAGGCGTCACTCTTAGAATAGTAATAATATTAATAATACTTAGCATCGCATCTTACTACCCGTTCGGGCTATACGCTTAAGTATTAATTACGCTGATGGGCTAGGAATTGGGAAGGTTGAATGTAGAGGAAGTGAACCCGCATTGGCGTGGAGTAAGTGTGGAAAACCCTTTAAGGAAAAAAAAACTACCTCCAGTTCACCCGAGCGAGATTCTAACCTCGATCTCTCCGTCCTTGTTTGTCACAAGATGGCGGATTGTGAGTAACCGGTCGGTCACCTTTCGGCTCGTGCTTTTAATCTTTATTAAAGCAGGTGCTGAGTGCAGTTTAATACCCTAAACACATTTAAAGTCTAATATAATTCATTCTAAATTTTTTTTTTTTTTTCTGTTTGTGAATGTGTCTTTGTTTACTATTGAATAACTTGATTGAATACGTTTTGTTTTGTTCGCCGATACATCGCCAAGACGATACGCTTTGACAGCATCGAACTTTCTAGCTTAGTGCAAGAGCGGGTCAAGGAAGCGCTACACTCGAAGGATGTATTAAATAATCTAGTGGCTACTATCACTGAATCGGTGACTCGTGCAGTAGTGAAAGAACTGAAAGCTCTACTTGATTTTAACACGGATGAAATCAAGATGCTGAGAGAAAAAATTAAGAAACGAGATGCTGATAATAATCATCTAAAGCGTGAACTTATCCTTTAGAAAGACGAATTGGAACAATACCAAAGACGATCAAACCTGAGATTGTTTGGTATTGCTGAAAAACACCTCGGAGAACACGGACTCTTTGGTGCTGGATGTGATTAAGAATAAACTCAATCTACCGCGTGTGACTGTTGATGACCCCGACCGTAGTCACCGAGTAGGCAAAAATTCAGGAAGCAAACCCAGGCCTATCATTGTGAAGTTTGTTTCATACAGGAAACGAAGTGAGGTCTTCCGTGTGAAACGACCGTTTGCCGGGTCAGGAATAGTTGTAATGGAAGACCTGACTGCTGAGCGTATGATCTTACTACAAACAGATATACAGAAATTTGGTTTGAAAAACGTATGGACTTCAGATGGATGCATTGTTGTCAAGACTTACACGCGCAAGTTGCACATAAACTGCATGGAAGAGCTACCCAGGGCACAGTGATTGATCTGAACATACAATTTATTACTTCTCTTTTTTATTTTATGGTTTATTCTTTCTTGATTTCGTAACTTTAGTAATTTTTATTTTTTTAGTGTAGTATTTGATATATTATTGGTGTGTTAATTAGTTATTAATTTACTAAGTTCTAAAATGCGCGTAAGGGGATGTGTACAGCTCATAGCTGACTTCTGACAGTCAACATTTAAGTACATACCTAAATTTTGACTGTCAGAAGTGACAGCTGCTAAACACATGTTGTTTCAGGTCATTTAGTTCGGCGTAGGGATACATAATTTGCTCTGGTAACTTTTCAAAGCTGTCAGTCAGCACCAAAGAAGCCATGGGGCTACTGTGTGTGTGCTAGCAAGCTCAACTCAAGTCTCAAGAAACAGGTGTGATGCTTCAAAATGTACTTGAAAGCCAGCCGCTATCGCTGCGGGTGGCCCAAGTAAATGCGCAGTCTTTACTAAGCCATTTCCACCCATTCGACAGCTTATTTTCTTCTCTGTCCTTTCATGCTATTCTTGTTTCTGAATCCTGGTTAAAACCATCCCTTCCTTCTAGCTTAGTACACCTGAGTGGTTATCAACTCATTAGAAATGACAGAACCATGACCATTACCATTAAATTATGGCAAAAAGGCATGAAAAAAGGGCTACGCCTGCTACTTTCATGAAAAAGGGTTGACTCCTATCTAGAAAACTGAGATTAACGGCCTGATGGTTTGTTGTGCTGACCATATGACACCCTCTATCAGCAGAAGTTGGCACTATCCTCGCAAATAGACGTTGGCCCACCCGGTCAGTATATACCAAGGTTATTAACTTGTTGACATAAGTGGGTTATGACCGGGGGAGTATTTTTGACGAATTTCATCAAAATTAGTGGAGGAAGAGGATTATAAAACCACAGAGGTTTTTTTTTTTAAAGTCGCGTCTCATTACTCGTTTGTAATGCATGTAATAATCACGCTAATGTGTTAGGAGGGAGTAAGGTTGAATTTATAAGAAGTCCCTACGCACCTATAATCGAAAGTGGAATATCATTTATGAAAAATCACCCTCAGTATATCCGAGAAGGATTTATACCTCAATATCCCCAGTCATTGGCAGTTCAGTTTACTGAGAGAGCGACGCCTTAGAACATGCAGCCACTGAAGAAACTAAAAAAAACACAGTGATGGGTCTCATATGGTAAACTAGCCTCCCGGTCCCCCTTAAATTTCCGATATGAGCTTCAAACCTCAACCTCCGCATCTAGTCTAATGCGGGCCTTACATCTTATATCATGTGGTTTCCCGTTCAATTTAACAAATATATAACACCAGGGAGTTGTTCGTTTCAAGTTGATAACTTACATCTACGCTGCAGTTTAAATTTAACGGCGTCATACCTCCACAAATCAAGTCCACCTTCACTTCACTTTCATCGTCACGGAATTCTTCTCTTAAATACTGAATCTCCATTTTCTCCACCGGCTTAACGTGTCCAAATCTTCTTTTACTCATCTTTCTATCGGTTATAGGGGTGCGAGATTATTATTGAATGGAACACTCTTCTCTTGGAGTCACACAGGGCAGACTTGAGCCAATAACTAACGACATAAGATATTGTATAAGTGTTTATTGTAAGACGTATGTTTAATCAAAGTCATATAAAAGGTCACGTAGATAAAGATTCCTCCTATAAGTTCAAGGTCAACGTTAAAAATAATATCACCAGGGCCCGGATTTTGATGACCCCTCCAAAAAAATTAAATGACTTGCTAAATTACTAAGAAATTCTATTTTTTTTTAATGTTCAAATTTACAAACAAACAAAATTTAAACAAAAACTCTTACTGAATGAACACGACGCAATCAAACACGCGTTTTATAAATGTAAAACGCAAAGAAAAACTTTTCGTAACTAAACTAATGCATTTTACTAAATATAATATTGATATAATTTACAAATACTTGCCTCGGAAGTAATAGTTACCCATTCCCAACGCAACCCTCCTAAGCATGGTTGCAATCTCACCAGTAATATGTGTTTTACAACGATACAAGCAAAGAAAACAAAGTTCATTGCCTTCATTAGCTTATCATTCCGGTTACTGTATAGTGAAAAATGTGTATATTTAAGTATTTATAGAATATTAAGTGTCTAAAAATATACTTATTCAACATAGATGGCTACAAAAAGCCTCAAAAATGCCTAAAAAGACACAAAAAATATTCTATATAAAATATCGATGGTGTTTAAAAATATGCCTATTCAACATAGATGCCTAAAAAAATACTAAAAAATGCTCAAATATGCCTCAAAATTACTAAAAATTATCCTAAAAAGACTCAAATCAAGAGACCTAAGCCCCCCAAATAACAAAAAAATGAACTATAAAAAACCTTTCCACAACCAGGGGATCATAAATAGAATTTATGTACACATGAGTATTGTATGTGGTGTGTCATAAAAAAAACTGATAGACACATGTTTTTTTCAGATCATATGATTCGGCGTAGGGATACATAATTTAGTCTGGTATCTTTTCAAAGCCGTCAGCTGTCAGCTGTCAGTCAGCACCAAAGAATCCATGGGGTTACTGTACCTATAATTGGAGGATTAGAAACCCGTTCGGGTCCCTAAATAGTTTTTCATTTTCTCTTCAAGCAGATGTGGATACACTTTTATCAATTTAACATTTCTCAGCCCTAACACATTAGCTTAATTAGTACACATACATTCAACCCGAACGGGTAATAATATTCGGTGCTAAAAATAAAAGTATTATCAGTTTTAGGCCTCCAACGTCGTGATTGCGATCAACTTAACGTTCACTTGACGTAGATACACTTAACGTAACGTAAGGTTTATCTTCGTGTCTTTAAATGGAAGCCATCACGATGTAGTTGACTTATCTTTCCCTATTACGTCAACAATACTATTTATTACTATATTTGTTCGCAGATTTCATGTGCAGATTACTATTTTTAGCACCGCATCTTACTAACCGTTCGGGTTGTACGCTTAAGTATTAATTACGCTAATGGATTAGGATTTTATAAGGTTGAATATAGAGGAAGTGGGCTCACATTTGCGTGGAGGGAGAGTGGGAAACCATTTAGGAAAAACCACCCCCAGTTCATCCGAGTGAGATTCGAACCTCAATATCCCTGTCCACGGCAGTTTAACACAACACGAAACTATCGCGTTATCTAACTACGCTACCGAGAAGGGTTAAGATGACTTATTACTTATTGGGTGTAGTTTGTCCGCGTTTCTTGAACTTTAAAACGTCGTAGCTTGTTACACTTTATTTTGAAAATTCAGTAAAGCTTCCATTATAAGTACTTGTAGCCTTATCAGCCCTAAATGGTTGTGTTTTTATTCTATTGAGCAATTTGTTTTAAAACGATTTAAATTGTTTGTCTGTATTTTGTTCGAGTTGTTACTTTAGGTTACGTTACTCTACGTGGGTCCTTATTATATAGTAAGCTATACACGTTAAGTAAATATTAAGCCGATTGTGATCAGACATTACTGACCATTCGAGTGAATTGTAATTATTTTCCTTCCATGCTCTACGTCTTACGACTAACGTCCGCAAAAATCACACTTTAGCTTGACTGAATCCTACAGTAGCCCCGTGGCTTCTTTGGTGCTGACTGACAGCTCACAGCTGACTTATGACAGTCAACATTTAGGTATATACCTAAATTTTGGACTGTGAGAAGTGACAGCTGCTAAACACATGTTTTTTCAGATCATCTGGTTCTGCGTAAGGATATGTAATTGGATCTGGTAACCTTTTAAAGCTGTCAGTCGGCACCAAAGAAGCTATGGGGCTACTGTAGATCCATTTTTATACATATTTAAAAAGGAAAAAAAACGTTTACTAAGATTTAAAATATATATTTTTTACTTTACATTTATTACTGTTTCCAGTCTTGGGCCTGTGTCAATTTTTTATACAAGCCATATGTTTTCCGCTATTGGTTTGCTAGGCCTGTCGTAGCTTCATAATGTCTTATAGCCTAACCTAAGACTAATTATAGACACAACACCCAGTTCCCAGTCATTAATGTATCGTTATGAAAGGGTAAACCCACATTACACCAATTACCAATTTTCGGCCATGCCGGGAGTCCGACCCGGTAACTTTAGCTCTGTATACAGTTACGTTATCGATTATGCTAAGGTGTCGGATATTTTTGTTTTCACTGTGGAAAGTAAACTATTCTTGGTGTAGGCATCTTGTAAAACAATTTCAAAAATATGAGCATGCCATTTTTTGAATGTTCCAATTATTGTAGTGTCGTATTGGTTCACCTTTCTGTCGAGATGGTACAATGTATGGTGCTAACGTTTTGTGTGTGTGTGTGTTGAGTTAGATTCTTTGGTTGGTCGTATGATGCAAACTTGTCTTTATAAAAGTCTTGTTAGATCCTTTATCAATATTTTTATCATCAATATTAAACTTACTCAACTTGACCTTTAACTGACGTTTTACAGTAATAATTAATATACTGTCAGCTAATTAAGTTTACTAATCGTTTTAATTGACTCAAGTGTGATTTAGAGTAGTAATGGCACTTAAAGAGTATATAGCAGAGTAGGTTAAAGGCATGGATAAGTTCCAGCGCCATAATTTATTTTTGTTCGACGCGTATTGATATCCACTCGGGCTGTACACACCCATTAATATATTAGTAGTATAGGTAAGAGGAAGGTAGAATAGAATATATGTACCACTGTTTACGTGGAGGGATAGTGGAAAACCGTTCAACAGAAACCACCCTTAGAACACACGATCGTGATTCTTTTAACACATCCCCCCCCCCTTACTCCCTCATCATCGAAAATTCAGTCTAACAAAAGAGTGACGCCTTAGATTGTGTCACCGCCCTTATTCGCAACTGAATAAATGCCTGTGCACAACAATAATATATTTTTTTAAATCCAAAAGGTAAAGTGACAATATTTGCAGAGGAGCCTATAGGATAATCACAAGCTAAATAGACCATACATTGGCCCATTTGTCTTCTGTTTCCCCGAACCCACTCCTCAAATATTTAATTATTTTAAATATTACCAGGTTCCTCACCTATCAGTGTGGGATTTCAAGTATGAACGTGAAGAGTTAAGAAATAGCATGAGATAAACAGGAGATTATTTATTGATATAAATTAATAGCTATTAAACATGAACAATATAACTATATATATATTTATATATAACTATATATATTTATATATATATATAACAAAGTCCATAGTTTACAATTAGTTACTCGAGAGATTTATAACCCTTACAAATTGAAAATATAAGAACGTGCTATTCTTATAGGTCTCTAATAATATTGAAAATATATTTCCAAAACATTTATCTATAGGCATAAATATTACCAAATATACGAGACGAGTTTCCAAGCCTGACGGGCTAAAAGTTGATATCATAGTAACCTTGACAACCTAAGAATAAATACAAAAAGATTAAATCATTACGTAATCCATAAATTTTGTCGTCTACTAATTTGCCGGAAAAGAATTTTGCAATACAACAGCCGAAATTGAATTTATGTACCTTTTATAATATCCAGGATACCTAAATGTGTCCAGAGACAGTAATCCAGTCGAGAGTGTCATATCAATCAGAGTTACATCATTATATACGCTCATATTCATGCTCGAAAAAGGGGGAAGAGGGGTAGTGAAAACAGGGGTGAACACACAACAAAGAAGAGGGGGAAGGGGTAACTAGATGGAGGTAGAACATTCGAGCATGTTGTGGACGGAGTCAGAACAACAGTTTTTTGGACACATCAGCGTCTTTTAACGGATGTACGTCATACTTTCCCAGCATGCCTTATGATAATTCATAGTAGCGAGCATACACACAGTTCGCTCGTTTAGTCTGTTGTCGATTTTCTCGTGGCATGTTGTGTTTGTGAAGTACACTTGGGAGGGGCCACTGCTGAATGGGGCTATGTTAAGCTCACTCGTGATTACTACTATTATTATTATTATTATTATTATTAATAGAGATCAGTCTTGTGTATTTTTCCTTGTTTAGTAGCTTTTATGCCAATAAATGCTACAAGACTGAACCATATTTTTACCCTAACGCCTAACTTGATGGTTCAAATACAAAAGAAATATATAATAACAATACGCAAATTGAAAGAGTGTGCTAGGTAAGTTAAAATTGCCAATAAAGGGGAAAATATCAGCAATTCTCACGCAATATAGAACAACTGCGGGCAGTTCCCCACGGCCTACCTCAACAACAAATACTATTTAACCAGAACGTAACTATGCCTCAGAAAAGATCATCTTACAGATTTTGATTACCATGTGATGCCTAAGGATGAACGTAAAAAGGGAGTAAGAACAAAATTCATCGTACTATGTTGTTTATTAAATACCAAATAAAGGATAATTAAACACTTTTTGTTTATTTTAGTTAAATTTCCAAGTTTTAAGCCCATTAATCTTTAACACATATTGTAAGTGTAAAGTTTAAAGTTAAAGTTATTTACTCTTCAAAATAAACACCAGTGCAAAAGAAATATAAACATTACCATTAGATATTTCAACTTTAATCAAAGTCCTAAGTTCTAATTCCATTAATATTTGACACATATACTAAGAATAAACCTTTAAAGTTAAAGTTTGTTACTCTTCGAAACAAATACAAGTGCAAAAGAAATACTACCATTGGATATTTCACTTTAGTTAAAGTCCTAAACTTTAAGTCCATTTATCTTTGAGACATATACTAGTGAAAAAGCTCATAATGAAAGTTCCAAGTTTTAAGTCAATTGATATAAGAATTGGTTCCTAACTGCCGAAAGAGAATTTTGAAAACATAGACGATTACGCCGAAAAGGAAATTTAGCTTACATTTTTATTATCCTCGCCTTCGTTTGCACTAGCTATAACCAGAGACAGTCCCAGAATAGTTCATCCTTCACACGGGCACTCTTTTATACGCTGAAGCACAGGTCACAGAAAGGGGAAAGAAGGGGGGAAACGAAAGATCCAAAACACGGCGGGGAACGACCCACAGCCTTCGAGACGGCCGAGGAAACAAAACTTGGGCACTGGCGATGTTCTTTCCAATCGGAGACCAGGGGTGGGGGACGGCTGTCGTTGTTGAATGTTTGAATGGTCGCGTCTCTCAGTACAGTTTGGAATGTTGTCTGGTTCGTGCGGGTTGTTTCGGTGGTCCGGCCGGGCGTGTTGTAGAGCCAGCCGCTAGTGGAGTTGGTACAATTGGGTAAGTCGGTTTATTTCTTGTTCATTGTAGTGTTTAGCTAGTGGCTAATGCTACAAGACCATGCGACTACCGATGTGGATTAAATCTTCGTCTACAATCATTCGCACACGCTTGTAGGGCTCGTAATGTTTTCTCTAGACAATAGTAAACGCACACACTTCGGCGTCACGCCTATGGTAGACTAGATTAGACTGCAGATGACGGGAAGATTAAGGTTCGAGTCTTGATCGGGTGTACTGAGTTTTTTTTAAATTCCTAAATGGTTTTCCACTCTCCCTCCACGTAAATAGGGATACACCTCCTCTAGATATAAACTTCCTTATCCCAAAAATCAGTTGGCGTAATTAGTACATAAGCGTATAGTTTGGTTAAGTAGTAAAGCAAGTCTCAAAATAATGTTTTTTAAAAGCGCGCTCAAGCGCAGTCGTTTGTCGAAAGGAGATGAATATTGCCCATCTCTTGCATTTATATATTTGAGCTGGCTTGCGTTCAACCAATCAAAAACAAATATAAATGTACTACGGTATTCAAATAAGGCAACTAGTTATTCGGTCAAGGATAAAGGTACGTGAAAATACATATTAAATGGTGAGTTATTGCATTTTAAATTCTTTAACAAGAGTAAGGAATCATATTGGTTGAAATTACGTCTACCGACATTTTCTTGTAAACGGTCTTTATTCGAGCCTAATGTGTTTTACAAGCAAACGTCCGACAACTGGGTGTGATTGATGTTAAACGAGCCATTAGTGACGTAAAGCATCGGAGTGTGATCTTCATGCTTGATTCAATAAACAAAGGCCAAAGTGGGGTTATTGCAAGCGTTTGTTTAATTTAAAACAGTTTTTATTATTCATTTATTTACGTACTCGATAGTTTATTACCCCACGTACCAAAGTACGCCACCTATTCCAACCTTAAGTTAGTTATATCCAATCCCCCTCATTAAACCCTATCCCTATCTTGAGCTAGTTCTATCTAATCCACCTCATTACACCCTATCCCTATCTTGAGCTAGTTGTGCCCAGTTTACCCTATTACAACCTATCCCTATCTTGAACTAGTTATATCCGGTTCCCCTCATTAATTACACCCTATCCCTATCTTGAGCTAATTACACCCAGTCTACCTCATTACACCCTATATCTATCTTGAGCTAATTACACCCAGTCTACCTCATTACACCCTATCTCTATCTTGGGCTAGTTGTGCCCAGTCTACCTCATTACACCCTATCCCTATCTTGAACTAGTTCTATCCGGTTCCCCTCATTACACCATATCTCTATTTTGAGATGGTTATATCCGGTCCACCTCATTAATATTATTACATCTCAATACGTTGTAATGTTGTTTTGTTTGGTTTTTAGCACTGCGTCTTACTATCCGTAAGAGATATCCAAATTTTATTTACAATAACATGTTAGGAATGAGCTGAGATTAATAATTTAACTACTTCGCTGGTCGAATGGTCTAACACGTCACTCTCTCAATAGAATGGGGTGCCAGCAGACGGGGAGATTGGGGTTCTAATCCCAGTTGGGTCTATTGAGGGTGTTTTTTCCTTAGTGGTTTCCCACTCTCTTT
This sequence comes from Timema douglasi, assembly GCA_901482245.1. NCBI lineage: Eukaryota > Metazoa > Arthropoda > Insecta > Phasmatodea > Timematidae > Timema > Timema douglasi. The sequence continues at coordinate 69,394 of CABEEJ010000261.1, forward strand.
CCACGCAAATGTGGATTAGGTTACATCTAATATTGTTCCTTCATGATTCTTACCCCGTTAGAGTAGTCATCGTGTGGACGTAGCCTGAACAAGAAGTAAGACACAGAGATAAAAAATAATTAAAAAATAAAAATTCGACCTTCTTCGTCCTTAGTACAGTTGCATAGTTGATACATATGTGTCTAGTCCGAATGGATAGTAAACCATAGTATAAAAAACTATGTACAGTCAAAATATCTGTGCAATTTCTCTCTATTCACCCGGATTTAGAGGTAAATACATGCGAAATAACTATAATTCCCACGACTTATTCCATATTCCCTTATATCAAAGATCCAATATTAACCTTGTGTTGGAGCATGCTAAACAAACTAGCTACATGCCTTCGTAGACATGATGGTGTATTTAGTCTGATAAGATAAACACTATTATCTCCAACCTAACCCACCTTATCTTCACACGCCTGGAATGGATCTCTATCGTATCCTTTTTATTTATACTTCCCCACCCCCCTCTGCTACCCCTAAACCATTAACCTACATCCTGTGTTTATTCTCATGGGTTTGTTAGATTTGGAGTGGGTCTTCCACTTTTCCTTTTATTCTCCTTTAGTGCACTTTCTTTATCTTCCCCTATACCATTCCTTTACTCTTAGCACGCCACCCCTCCCCCTCTAGCGACCCGCTTTTCATCCCTTTTACCAACCAACAAGTTTGTGTGTGTATCATTCATTTCAATCCGAAGCATCCATATGAAGGAGACACTTGGAAAAGGAGTCTAGAAGTGTGAAGAGGTTATTTCAGCAGCTGGTAAAATAGACTCACAGAGATAACGTTGTCAAGAGTCCAGACCTTTTGTTTACTTTTCAGGATTTTATCTCCTTCGAATTTAAGGGAGACGGGGGTGGGGGTGGGGGGTTGGAAGGTAGGTCGAGTTAAGGTGGGTGGGTTTAAGGTCAGTATTTTTTGAAGTGTTTATAACCACAAAATAAAAAAAAGTTTCAGCAAAATAAATCAATTTATTTATTCAGTAGAAAACATAAAGAGTTTAATTTTCTCTGGATGGTAATATCAACAGTTGGTGACCTGGCGGTCTAGGGGTAAGGTGTCAGACCTCTATGCTGGCGGCCGGGGTTCAATCCTCGGTCCCGGCATAGATTTATATGATTACCAAACCCTTCCTTCACCTCTGACAAGACATCTTGTGAATGTGGGGAATGCCAGGCCTCCACCGTGGTTCGGATTCCACGTTAAACTGTAGGTCCTCCATTTCATCTCACAATCACCCTACAATTACACATTAGCGTAAGTGTGTACAACCCGAACGGGTAGTAAGACGCGGTGCTAATAATAATAATAATATCAACAGTTGTCTAATATCTGTCAAAGAGTGTTCTGTAATTTAATGACGACTTTTTTCTTAGTTTAAAAAAGTTTCTCTTCAGATTACACAATGCCTAATAAAAGTGTTTAGGTCAGTTTCGGATGATACGAAGAGACTCGTCAACTCTGGAATGCAGCTTCCTTTACCTAGGTCCATCTTGAGATTGATCACCATGTGAGGAAAGTTAGATTCTATGTTTACACTGGAACAATACTTGAACTATTTGGGGAGGGGGGGGGGAATAAATATATATATATATATATATATACATGGTTTGCTATGAACACTGCAAAAAACACTTAAGCTTTTTACACGTTCCCTTGTTCCAACCTTAAAGAAGTGAAAGTAGAAATCTAGATGAAAAGTACGACACATTATTTTAAAAGTGCGGGCGTCAAAGCTCTTATAAGTCAGATGTAAACTAAATCACCACCTCTGTGATCTAGTGGTCAAAGTTCCTGGCTTTAGATCCATAAGCTCCGGGTTTCATCCCCGGCAGTTCCAGATTTTCTATGAAGCTGTGGTTCTAGAACGGGGTCAACTCGTCCTCGTATGGACAAGTTACATGAACGGGGAAAAGATATAGATATTCTGGTCTAAAAAACTGAGATAAACGTCAAGAGGGTACATTGTGATGACCACATGATTACCTGTATCCACATAAGTCGGCTTTGCACTACCTTTGCCAACAGACGGCGACCGCTCACTCGTGGTATGACGCCATGGAGTGGGTTTTTTTCACGTGTAGATTTTTTTATTTCTTCTTGAACATTTTAATAGCGTCTGAGAAAGATTTCAAAAAACCAATATTTCTAAGCTAGTTTGTATGGCCTTTTAAAAATCTTTATATATACTAGCCAACAAATATAAATACATTGATTAAATAGACAAACAATTATAATTGATAATTATGGTTATAGCCGCCTCTAAATATCACATTCTTTAAATCGACACGGGAATCGAACTCAAGCGTACTAATCCAATAGTCCCGGGATCGATTTCTATGTCCGAGTATCACTATTCAATTTAAATAATACAGTATTTAGAGGTGCCTATAACCGTGGTTAGCGGATTTAATTGTTTGTAGATTCGAGCCATCATGATTATGTGCCCTCCCAAGGTGTCTGCGTTATCTGATAGCTCGTGATCTTAATTGATAACACATATTTTACACACGTCCATCACAGACTCTGCCTTAAAATATTAGTGAATAATTACCTTGTACATGGGAGGACTCCTGGAGAGCTCAGTGGTTAGAGCATTGGCCTAGTAAGCTGAAGGTCCAGGGCTCAATTCTCGTGCCTAGGTTTCATTTATAAATTTAAATAATTTAAAAAAATTATAAAGAAGGGTGTGGATATATTAAAATAACTCAACCATAAATATTTTAGAGTAATTTTATGCCCACCGATGCGGGTTAGTGGAAATAAGTAACTGGCCTGTTTTTCCGTCGATGATGACGTAATTTAGGCTCCACTCTAGCAAACAGTGGGTACGCGGTACAAAGGCGGTGGTCTTGTCTTGTATGGGTTGTGATACTGGAGGGAAGTCAGGGATTGAATCACTGTCGGGTGTACTGAGGTTTTTTCCCTCCCTGCTTCTCTCTCTATTCCCCAAATTCGGGAACATTTCCTCTAAATTCTACTTTTAGATTTCCTACTCCATTAGTGTGATTAAATTCTAATAATGGATTTATAGAAATTGATCATATACACATAAAAAAGTATTAAGTCTTCTGTCTTACGACGGGTCCATTCTTTCTGTCAGTGAACTTAGACCGTCAATGCACCCAGCCATCTGCCTCCTCCTTCAGCTCCCAGAATGTCTTCTTCCCTTCAAGTAATCTAATATTTGAATCCTCCGTTCCCCTAAGCTCCTGTTTCCCTCATCCTTTCCTTCCATGACGTCTTGAAGAAGACAGTGCCTCCTTAGGAGGGGTTTTGATCCAATTTCTTTTGTACTGAAGAATCACATCCAAAATGGTTCTCTTCTCACCCGCTCTTCTTAGTACTTCTTCATTTGTCACCCTGTTTGTCCCCCTGATATGCTCAAGTCTTCTCTAGCATCACATTTCAAAGCTCTCCGGGTATTTATTTCCATCTTCCTACCACTCCAAGTTTCTGATTCATACAACGCGATGCTCCAAATGTAACGTTTTATCAGTTTCTTCCTCGTTTACAAACTCACCATCACTTTTGACTTATAAATGTTGTTCTCCATACCATGTCTTCTCCGTATCTCCACAGATCATATGAATAAAAAAACAAATAAAAGATACTGGGCATCACACAGACTTTCTCCCGCTTTTATCTTAAAAGAGGGCTTTACTAAACACTCATTAAGATTTGTGAAAAAAAATAATAGGTCTATACATTGTTGTAGAAACATTACACCAAAGATCATAAATGAAATCATATACATTGTTACTTACTCTATGGCATTAGGAACTAGGAACACTGTTACAGCAAAATTGAGAAAAGAGAAACATCTTAGTACACCAAAGAGTATAAGAATCAAATTCTTTCTCAAAGACCTGAATTAAAAAGTATATATATTTGCCTATGGCTAATAAATTATTGGTTTTATAAAAATATTTTTCAAATATAACATTTTTATCTTTAGTAGTATTCAAAACTTTACAATTATATCTCAAATATTTGCGGAGAGATGATGAAATTAGAAAATTTCTTCGTGTCAAGTATCCTCAAAGTCATGTTTATGGGAAAATAAGAATTGCCATCTTGTTTATAAAGATAAACAGTGTCTAGATATCAAATTTATTCAAAATCGTTAAAGCAAATTTTGAAAATTGCTATATTTTTCTCTTTTTGCCTTTCAGTAAACTAAACCTAACTTAGGGTTGGATATTTCATTCCAAGATCCCCTTGGGTGGACCTTATGAAAACCCAAGATACCAAATGTTAGTCCAATCGGTAAAACTGTTTCGGCTCTTGCCCAAGGTATAGACAGATGGCATTGTGAAAACCACTTTCTTGGTTTCAGGGGCTCATCAAACGTCGATATTTATCGAAATATAGAGTTCGATTTTATTAAAGATCACAACACTTTCTATCGGACGTGTCGAAAGAAAGTAAAAATGAAATATCTTGTTGTAAAATGGCATATGACCAATAAGTAGTAATTACAAATAGTGCGTATAATCCGAACGGGTAGTAAGACGTGGTGCTAATAATAATAATAATAATAATAATAATAATAATAATAATTACAAATATAATAAAAGAGTTGCTTAAGATGTTTACATTGTTGTGATAAGAAACTACAATAAATTTATATATTATATTAAATATTAGGACTTTAAAAATACATACCTATATGAAACAAAAATTTGATGAGAAATTTATAGATTATAAACGTTAAAAATATAGTTGAAGGAATTAAAGAACCTTTTATTAAAATTAATATTATATTTATTTATTTTTCGTCATCACCGTTAATCATTTCCAGTCTTGGTTGGGTCAATTTAAAAAATTACTCCATCTTCCTCTATATTTTCACCGTTCTTCCCAAAACTGTGCGAAATTACAATAAATCAATACTTTTGTCTTAAACGAACTTATTCTGATGTAACAAAATAACTCAATTTGTTCATAGTTTTGTAAAATCCTTTACTAAAATAAAACCAAATGTTACGTGATTTTATTATGCTCTTGTTTTGTTTTCTGCGAAAGTGTGAATTCGCAGCTAAGGGGAGTTAACAGTCACCGGTGACGTGGTCCAACCTTTTAATAGCCGGACCTTGTAGAGGAGATTCACGCTCCGTTCTTGATGCATCCGCCCTCGGCGCGGACGGAGAGAAAAGCGTCCTTGACTGCCGAGGCGACGTAGTGGATGTTGGAATCATTGAGGGCGCACATGTTGTATCGGCCACTCGACAGTAAGTACACGTGATGTTTCTCTTTGAGGTAGCGCACCTGGTCATCTGCGGACATACATCACAGTTCGATCCTTACGGAGAGCAGAGGACATTATATATCACTGCTTGTATTTTCAAGGTGGATTGGAACTAAAAGCTAACGTACTACATGTTGTCGATGTGGTTTTTACATACTTTCTCCAAGCGAATGCTGGTGCAGTTCCTAGCAAACTCACCCTTCTAACCTAGAGAAAGACAATGTTTCTCAATCTGTGTGCCGGGACGATAGTCCATGCATGCAGTGACCTTTGGGTTTTAGTGGATTTATTTATCAAGGGTATACTTTTGTTATTAATATGTTGGAGATTATCTTACTACCCATCCCAGCTATCCACGTGTATTTACACCAATCAACTAGAGATGGTTAAGGAAGAAATCAAAAGAAATTTACCCGAATTTAAGTTGAGGAAGAATGGAAAACATTATAGGGAAAAGTACCCTGAATAAAGCTAGCCTAAGCTAGTGATGTGACATATTTATTACAAATCACGTGACAGTCCAGTGAGAGAGAGCATTCCTGTCTGGCTAGTGATGTGACATATTTATTGCAACTCACGTGACAGTCCAGTGAGAGAGAACATTCCTGTCTGGCTAGTGATGTGTTCCCAGCAGCCCGGAGTGTTTATTTCCTCTAGAGCCGCTCTGAATCTTTGACGGACGTCTATAATTCTTTTGGCCATTACACGCACACAACTTTTCCTGCATTACCAACATAAATATTACGACACAATTGCATAAACTTTCTCAAATAATTGTGTATTATAGCTTCAAATATAATTCAAAAATAGGTTTGGAGTAAACTATCCTTAAGTATGTTTTCCTCATTAAAACAAATACATAATCGCAATCGCTACTTTTATATGCATATAAATATATATATAATAGATTAGACTAAACCAATTTGTTCAAATATATTAAACAATATTAAAATTTTCAAAAATGAATGATTTGTTAACTACCTCAAAATTATTTGTTATTTGTAAAAGTAAAAACGTATTTCATTTATTATGAAAAAATATTTCTGAATTCCTATTTTGAATTCGGGCTTCGAAGTCATTTTCTAAAAAATGCAAATTTTCTATATTTTGTGTAAGCTAAACTACCTTTTAATAAAACTACTATAGATAAGTAAAGATTAAATATTATTTATTATGTAAAATAGTCCCCTGATGCCAATTTTGAACCAAAGTAATTGATCTATATTAAAAAAGATTGCAGAAATCAGTCATCCTACTTTTAAATATATTTTAAGAAAAACTAATCTATTTAACTATTTATAATGCAAGAAACTTAACAAATACTCATTTTGAACCAAATCGCTAAATCCATTTTACTAAATATTTGAATTTAAAAAATTATAATTTATCCCACAAAAAGGGAATACATCTTTATTTAACATGTTTATGTCAAACTTGCCCCAGATACAGGCTACATTTTAAGTAAAATTGCTATAGCCATTATCAAAGTAATTCGAATTTTTCAGTCACTCATCAGTAAATGACCCATATCATATTATCTTTACTCAAAACATAGTATACAGGGTTATTAGTCATGTCAAACACTACCAAGATAACCATTGGAACCAAATAGTGCGAGATATTTTTAAAATATGTCCTGTTTTTGAAAAAAGTTATCATTATACTAACCATAAATGAGTTTTTACCCCAAAAAATGTATAAGTTGTTGTTTGAACTACCATACAATTTTCAAATATACATTTTTAACAAAATCGTTATAGTTATTTTCGAAATTTTTCAAATGTTCAAAAAGTCCCTTCAGTAAAGGACCCTTCAACGAATTTTTGCCCAAAAATCAACTATGCTTTGCTACTTGTCATGTCAAACAAATCCTAGATATTCATTTTAAACAAAACTTTAAAGCCATTTTCTAAATATTTGGAACTCAAAAAAAATCATTCGTCACTAAGCTACCCTTAATTTGAGGACTATGGTCAAAATCAAACAAAGGACCTGAGGCATTGCCCTGAAAAATTGAAATATAATCTTGAATAAAATCCATTTAACCGTTTAGGATCCGTGGACTGGGACAAACAGACAGACAGACATGCACAGAATTGTAAATTCCACTTCTTTTGGTCCATGTTCACAAAAACGTAAAGATTCGTCATAATATCGGGATCTATTTTTTTCTCAATCACAATACTTTCTCTTGATATGAGAAAGTAAAAATGATATTTCATACTGAAGATATCTTAACAAGGGGAGACTGAAGCACTTCCATAGGGTTGGGGTAAGTTGGAATGGAACAATTAGTAAATTAAGTGGATTTTCTAGCACTGGGTTTTAATACCCGTTAGGGTTATAACTCACGCTTATGTACTAACTACGTTAATCGTTTTAGAAATGAGTAAATTAAAATTTATAGGAAGTGTACCCGCATTTGTGTGGAGGGAGATTTGAAAACCATAGATTAAAAACTATCCTCAGTACAGCTGAACAGGATTCGAACCCCAACCTCCCTGTCAACGGTTGTATAGTTTACTGCGATATTGACACCCTAGGGTCTAGACTATTCAACCACTGAAACTAGTTCGGAAAATACTCCAGATTTGAATCCCTCCGCCGTCCTTCCGCCTCCGTTCGTCCCCCATTAGGTCGGTAAAAGCGTGCAATAGAACACCGTAACGTAATACCGACGCGTAACAATTCCTTGTAGCACGCTGAAGATACGGGGTGGAATATAGACATGTAACGGAATACCGTAACGTAACACCGACGCGTAACAATTCCTTGTAGCACACTGAAGATACGGGGTGGAATATAGACATGTAACGGAACACCGTAACGTAACACCAACGCGTAACAATTCCTTGTAGCACGCTGAAGATACGGGGTGGAATATAGACATGTAACGGAACACCGTAACGTAACACCGACGCGTAACAATTCCTTGTAGCACACTGAAGATACGGGGTGGAATATAGACATGTAACGGAACACCGTAACGTAACACCGACGCGTAACAATTCCTTGTAGCACACTGAAGATACGGGGTGGAATATAGACATGTAACGGAACACCGTAACGTAACACCGACGCGTAACAATTCCTTGTAGCACGCTGAAGATACGGGGTGGAATATAGACATGTAACGGAACACCGTAACGTAACACCGACTCGTAACAATTCCTTGTAGCACACTGAAGATACGGGGTGGAATATAGACATGTAACGGAACACCGTAACATAACACCGACGCGTAACAATTGCGCGAACTTACGCGAACATAATGCCGTCCCAGTATTTATTTTTGCCTTTTCCCGCCTAAGTACCGATAGTAAACATTAATATTTTTTCCTTGCATTCATCTGCTGTAGTATTTTATTTTGTAGGAATTTCTTCCCAAGTGTCATTTTATTTACCCTTTATTCCCCTCTATAATCGCGAACAGCTATAGCTAACTACAAGTTGAGACGCTCTGATGTTGCACAATCCCGTCCAAACAGAGAATAGGTGGTATAAAATGAGCGCGCGACATTTCTTTGACGCGGTGCCAAAATACCGATGGCAAATGGTCCACACTGGTGTTACGATGTTGCGATATGGTGTTACGAAGCGTTATTATCACGCTGTGCCGTCCAAACCGGGCACGGCGGTGTTGTGTTACGATGTTCTGTTGCATGGATGCACACACGACGAGATACCTGAACTCACCACTCTTGGAAGTTGACCGAGTCACTCAGTGTCCTGATGGCAATCACGGCGCCGTGAGCCGGGGGGCTGCAGTACATTGCGCGGACCGTCACCTGCAACCTCGTCCTCACCACCTCGACGTCGAGGCTGTCATTCAGGACCACGGCGAGAGCACCCACACGCTCATCTAAGGAGCACACATAATCATTATTATTATTAGCACCGCGTCTTACTACCCGTTTGGGTTGTACGCACTTACGCTAATGTGTAATGGTAGGGTGATTGTGAGATGAAATGGAGGACCTACAGTTTAACGTGGAATCCGAACCACAGTGGAGGCCTGGCATTCCCCACATTCACAAGATGTCTTGTCAGAGGTGAAGGAAGGGTTTGGTAATCAGATAAATCTTTGCCGCGACCGAGGATTGAACCCCGGCCGCCAGCACAGAAGTCTGACCGCTTACCCCTAGACAGCCAGGTCACCCCACACACAATCAATTAGATGGCTTGAGTGGGGCTAATACTATATATCTTGGCCATTCGACCTTCTCTTACCTCTGCTCTCCTGACGTATGAAGGAATTCATTGAGATTGGGACCCCATTAAGGCGAATTCCATTGGCCCCCCCACCCCGATGGTAGGATGATAGGTGAGAATGATGATGTTGGAAAGCAGAGAGGACCTACAGTTTAACGTGGGTTCCGAACCACGGTGGAGGCCTGGCATTCCGCACATTCACGAAGCATGAAAGCACACACTTTGCAAGACGTGAAGGAAGGTTTTGGTAATCAGATAAATCTGTAGCGGGACCGGGATTTGATACCCTGAACCCTTAACACAAAAGTCTGACACTTTACCCCTAGACCGCCATGTCCCCATTGAGATGTCTTACAGGTCGTTTTATGACAACCGACCAATCATTGGACATAAAGACTTTCTGGTTATCAACGAGGCCTTTGAACGTGTTTCATTCGTTTAGAACCGAATAAACATGTTATTTTATATTGACGTGTCGTGGAGTGACGCCAGAGTAAGCAGATCTTGTTAAAACTTTACCTGAAATGTGCTTAATCCCCCAATTATATCCCAAATTGATCAACAATACATACAATACTCACATGAAATGAATTTCCATCAATACGTGACCTATTAAAATTCTACTGATGGCTTATACCACATCACAGGTACAGTCTAAACTAATATACCTAGTAAATAATTGTATACATTTGAAAGGGTGGGTCGGATTTATTAACTACAAACAAAAGGGATTAAATGCAGCGAGTTGATATACCCTCATTTGCCTTGAAAAGTACCAGGCTTACTTTTCTTGGTTCTACCTTAAGCTGAATATCTCATCTCCTTCTGTGACGCTCGCAGGCTTCGCACTTAACTATACTAACTGTGCAATTCTGTGCTGTTCTCAGAGATATACTTACTGTACAATGCTGTGCTCATAGCTATACTTACTGTACAATGCTGTGCTCATAGCTATACTTACTGTACAATGCTGTGCATCATAGATATATGTACTGTATAATGTTGTGTTCAGATCTATACTTACTGTACAATGCTGTTCTCAGAGCTATATGTACTGTACAATGCTGTGCTCATAGCTATACTTACTGTACAATGCTTTGCTCAGATCTATACTTACTGTACAGTGCTGTTCTCAGAGCTCTATGTACTGTACAGTGCTGTGCTCTGATCTATACTTACTGTACAGTGCTGTGCTCTTATCTATACTTACTGTACAGTGCTGTGCTCAGAGATATACTTACTGTACAATGCTGTGGTCAGAGCTATACTTACTGTACAGTGCTGTGCTCAGAGATATACTTACTGTACAATGCTGTTCTCAGAGCTCTATGTACTGTACAGTACTGTGCTCAGAGCTATACTTACTGTACAGGGCTGTACTCATAGATATATGTACTGTATAATGTTGTGTTCAGATCTATATTTACTGTACAGTGATGTGCTCACAACTATACTTACTGTACAATGCTGTGCTCAGAGCTATACTTACTGTATAATGATGTGCTCAGAGCTATACTTCCTGTTCAATGCTGTTCTCAGAGCTCTATGTACTGTACAGTGCTGTGCTCTGATCTATACTTACTGTACAGTGCTGTGCTCAGAGATATACTTACTGTACAATGCTGTGGTCAAAGCTATACTTAATGTACAGTGCTGTGCTCAGAGATATACTTACTGTACAATGCTGTGGTCAGAGCTATACTTACTGTACAGTGCTGTTCTCAGATCTATACTTACTGTACAATGCTGTGCTCAGAGCTATACTTACTGTACAGTTCTGTACTCACAGCTATAGTGACTGTACAATGCTGTGCTCAGAGCTATACTTACTGTACAATGCTCTGCTCAGAGCTATACTTACTGTACAATGCTGTGCTCAGAGCTATACTTACTGTACAATGATGTGCTCAGAGCTATACTTCCTGTTCAATGCTGTTCTCAGAGCTATACTTACTGTACAGGGCTGTACTCAGAGATAGGGAGTAAGTCACCATGAACTCTAAACCCCGGTCTGCGAAGAGCCTCACCGGCCAGATATCCTCATCTAAATCCCCGGAGGCGAGTCCCTGGTACGGAACCTCGAAAAAGGGGAACAGCTTTTTCTCCTGCGTCCGAAACAAAAATGATCCTCTCTAATTCCCCATTCACACGTCCGATGTTTTCGTACTTAATTCATTGCAAGTCAGCTATTGCCGTTTGTAAGACAAAATATTGTGGCGACTTTTGGTAAAACAAGCAACTAATATGGAAACTTGTTCATAATTTGGCAGTAGAATAATGCATAAATTTCAGAGATGTTTAAAATAAGTAAAGACGCATGTGCAGAGTGATAATAATCACACATAAACAAATTGAAAAATATTTTCATCCGACACCTTAGATCAGTAGGTATCGTGTCTGCTTATTGAATTAAAGGTCCCGGGTTGTTTTCCTGGCATAGCCGAAAAATGTATCTTTAGTTATATGTTAGCTTCCCCTCCACTTTCATGGTGTTAAACTAACGGCCAAGGGTTGGTTGTTGTGTCTGTTCTAGATTAAAGTTATTTTTTAAGCCGTATTTTGATATAATCGGTCGGTTTTAAAAATCCCGTTGAATAATTATGATAAAATAGAAACAGAATAATATCCCGCTGTCTTTATAACATAAACGAACCTTGTGTTCATATTTACTTTGACATCAGCGTATGTAGCTGTATTTATAACATAAATGAACCTTGTGTTCATATTTACCTTGCTGGTAGTATATTTACTTGTCCCTATAACATAAATGAACCTTGTGTTCATATTTACCTTGCTGGTAGTATATTTACTTGGCCCTATAAAATAAATAAACCTTGTGTTCGTATTTGGTTGACTGGTAGTGTATCTACCTGTATAACATCAGCGATCCTGGCCCATTGCTCCCTGGAAGGATCACATCCCGTGGGATTATGGGCACTCGGTTGAAGGACCACTACTGCGTTCTCAGGGGCCTTACTAAGGTCCTCCAGCAGCCCTGTTATGTCCAAGGACTTGGTGACGTCACTCCAATATCTGTAGTTGAGAACAGTTGTGAAGCCCGCCATTGTGAACACTATCTCGTGGTCTCCTATAAAGGAAAAATTAAAAACAACTTAAGTTGATTCGTTATCTTTGTTTTGAAAAAAAAGATATTTAGAATTTAATTGGTCTGCCTTACTTTCTAATGACAAAAATGAATCATGAGTATAACAATAAAGCTATACGAGATAGTTAAATCTCATCTTACATCTACTAATACCCTCACAAGGTACGGTCTAAGGCGTAGAACTTGCAATTCATGTGGCTTTCCTGTGACCACTTCTCCATGTCCGATATGCGCGCATTCACTCTAAACTACCTTTATCATCCTTAGCCCTAAAATCAAGCCGTTAATAACGACGGACACCCGATTCTTTGGTCGAACGGTCTAAGATGTCACTCTCGCAATAGATCCGACTGTCGATAACAGGGAGATAGGGGTTATAATCTCAGTTTGGTGTGATGAGAGTTTTCATAATTTATTTTTCAGTCTCTCTTTACGCAAATGCGCTTACACTTCATCGAAATTTAACCTTTCTCATACATAGTACATTAGCGTAATCATTACATATGATGTGTGTAGCCCGAATGGTTATTAAGACGGGGTGCAAAAATAAAATGTGCTAAACGTAGTGATTAAAAAAATATGTTCAAGGGAAATTTGTCTTTGATTGACCGGAAAGAGGAAGAACTTTTTCTTGAATCCTCCAAAAATGTTTGGGATGTAAAGAGACTCACCCCACGAAGGTGAGGAAACGCAGAACGTGTCGTAGCCCATCTCTTTCGACAGGAACTGCGCCCCTATACGTAGTGCCCCTGTTCCCCCCACTGATTGGAAGGTCACTACCTGGAACATGTGTGTGTTGGTATGGTTCGGATTATAGTAGGGATAAAAGGTTTAGAAAATACAAACATAATCTTGTGTGGTCAACAATAACATTTTATTAGATTGTCAGTAATAGTTTTATAGGTATTAATCATATCTATCAAAAGTTACAGCTGCAGATCACATGACCTTGACGTATTAATATATGAAAAATATTTAGTAACTTTCTAAACTCTTTCTTCCTAAATATAATTTTCCAACTTTGTGGGGGGGGCATGATGGGCCTACTACTATTTAGCCTCAATAATCACTTCTTATACAACATAAATTAAACCTTTTAAGGTTGGGGATATAAAGAAAAATAGTTAAGGGAAGATTTTTTTGCAGTTCTTATAGCAAAACTTTTTTTTTATTTTGCCAAAATAATTCTTTATTAGAAAAATAGAGTTTTAATTTTCTTAACATGGTGACCTCGACATTTCTAGCATATCTGTAATGAGTATAGCACCATTAGATGATAAACGTTTTAAATTAAGATAAAAAGTTGTTATTAAACTCCAGGACACCCTTGACAGATATTTAACAACCATTGATATCACCATGTGAAGAAAATTAAACTCTTGCTAGTTACTGAAGCAATATTTTATTTATCTTGGCCAAAATAAAAAGTTTTTATTTAAAAACTTCAAAAAACACCGCCTTTAACCCACGTTGTCTACATCCCCATATTAGTACAGTAGCCCCGTGGCTTCTTTGGTGCTGACTGACAGCTCACAGCTGACTTCTGACAGTCAACATTTAGGTATATATCTAAATTTTGACTGTCAGAAGTGACAGCTACTAAACACATGTTTTTGCAGATCATATGGTTCGGTGTATTATTATTACTATTATTATTATTATTATTATTATTATCACCGCGTCTTACTACCTGTTCCGGTTATACGCACTTACGCTAATGTGTAACGGTAGAGTGATTGTGAGATGAAATGAAGGACCTACAGTTTAACGTGGAATCCGAACCACGGTGGAGGCCTGGCATTCCCCACATTCACAAGATGTCTTGTCAGAGGTGAAGGAAGGGTTTGGTAATCAAATAAATCTGTNGTCAGAGGTGAAGGAAGGGTTTGGTAATCAGATAAATCTGTTCCGGGACCGAGGATTGAACCCTGGCCGCCAGCACAGAAGTCTGACACCTTACCCCTAGACCGCCAGGTCACCTGGTTCGGTGTAGGGATACATAATTTGGTCTGGTAACTTTTCAAAGCTTTTAGCTGTCAGCTGTCAGTACTAAGCTTTATACACAGGAGCCAGGTGACTCGTCGTTACAGGAGGTCCAGAGGAACTATCGATGATAACCCGAACCTATCCTGACCTTGTTTTCAAGGACGTGTCGAGACTCCGCCCCCAGCAGGAGTCCGGTGACTGCAGTCGTTAAGGGCTCCAGTCCGGAGAACCAATGATACTCATGGTCCAAGGAAGGGTCTACAGCCATCATCTTCTCAACCCTCCGTACCACAGCTGGCACCCATGGCTCGCCTTCCTCCGACCTGTACACTACAAGAACAACGCGACGTCAATTTAACAGACCCACTTCGGGGACCGCATAGTCTAAGGCGGCGGTCAGCAGCCCGCGGGCATATTATATCCTACCCACAAGAGATAGCAAACATACAAGAATTGTGACTAATAACTAATTATTATTATCAGTATTATTATTAGCACCGCATCTTACTACCCGTTCGGGTTATACGCACCTACACTAATGTGTAATGGTAGGGTGATTGTGAGATGAAATGAAGGGCCTACAGTTTAACGTGGAATCCGAACCACGGTGGAGGCCTGGCATTCCCCACATTCACAAGATGTCTTGTCAGAGGTGAAGGAAGGGTTTGGTAATCAGATAAATCTGTGCCGGGACCGAGGATTGA